>SNQJ01S0174412.1:31118-43433 GCA_010110895.2 Picea sitchensis | reverse complement strand
TTGCCTAACACACACAAATTTCCTATATAATACATAGCAAAACCAATGGATTCATATATTACAATGTTATTAACCCATAGATAAGCCTAGAAAGATTGAAATTCAGTAACACGAGGTGAGCCTAAATGAAAGAGCACTTTTTTGAGAAACCTTGGGCACAAAATGACAAAAAAAAACATTTTTGCACCCCAAACCAACTTGAGGGAGACTATGTAGGGGAAATAGTGAGATGCATGTTCTTAATAAGTGTTTATGGCTAAATTTATGAGAGACATGATTTGAAACTGGGCCTATGGGTTGTGGGCCCACTGTACTTTTGTTATGCCACTTTGATGTTCTTTCAATTTTGTAATATAATTTCAAAGAAACACAAAAAGAAAAATGTGATCCAACAAAGGAGGAAAATAAATTTGAAACAAGCAGATGATTAATGTATCAAACAATGCATTAACTCATTATAAATAAGTTAGTGCACCAACCATTGATCTCAAAATTGTCCTACAATTTACTAATATGGCTAGTAGGTTATAAGAATTCAAGTCTCCATAATACACTCATGATAAGATTCTACATTCTTCCATCTTCTTGGTTCAACTCTCTTCACATTGATTTCTACGAGTTGTATCTAAGATGGTATCACCAAATAAATGTACCAACAATTAAGCTGAGGATAATCTTGTTCATCAACTATAAGCTGAGGATAATATTTCCGGGTAAATTAACTTTTAATTTACTTTTAATTAACTCAACAAATTAACTTTTAATTTTTCAGGTAAATTAACTTTTAGGCAGGGACTACGCTGCCATGCAACACTTGTTTTAAGATTGGTGCATTAGCAAGAAACTACTTGGCCTCTAGAATTTGTTTTTGTGTTATCAATTATATTAAAACATCTTCCCCCTCCCCTTGCCCACCAACCCTTGAAAAGACGGAAGGACATTTGATCCAACTTCCTCCTACTTTAGGAAATCCTTAATCATCCCTGTTGTTTGACAATCTTATTTTGATTGCCCAATTTATGATTTCACTGAAATTAACTAATCCATTCCAAATTATGACTATATGCATATAGATAGTGATCATCTTATCAATTTTATAAGAATTATTGCTTTAACAACAATCTTGTGTAATATTATCACTGCTCGCGGGTTGAAAAACTCGTTGCAGCTCTGCGTTTAGGGTTTAGCAGTCGTGGTTTCAGAGCCTTAATGGCTCCCTCTAAGGGAGGGTATCCACCCCCGGGATCCTTGTCCTCAGACCTGCAGGCCTTCCAAAACTTAATCTCGTCCTACGCAAAAACCTCCAAGCCACCCCCCTCAAGATTTGTGAAAAAAATTGTTCAAATTCCTAAGGTGACCGTCTTTTCAACCTCAGCATGGCCCCTTGATCTTAGATTGGCGGATAGAGGACTGATCGAGCAATTTATTAGACTCTGGCCCTCCCCAAAATCCATGCACCTCTGGCTAGAAGCGAACTAACTCAAGCTGATCCAGGGACAAATGTCGGCAACCTTCTATGGTAAGGGATTCTATGTCTTCCTGTTTGAAAAAAAAGAAGATAGATATCTGATATTCCGAAGCAGACCTTACTTCATGGGTGCAAGAGCAATGTACTTAAATAAGTGGACTCCTGATTTTAGCCCAGAAAATGGCATCCCCTCAGCAGTCCCTGTTTGGGTAAGATTACCTTTCCTTCCCCTCCATTGTTGGAATGACGAAACCATAAGAAACATAGGAAACACTCTAGGAAAGTATATTGATCGTGGTTAACCATGAGAGGGTTTACAAGCATGCGCTAGGCTCTGCGTGGAAGTAGATCTGGAAAAAGGACTCCCATAAGCAATATAACTTAATCTAGATAGTTGGTCTTACATACAACAAGTTGACTATGAACAAATCCCCTTCAAATGTAAATCTTGCCATTAATATGGCCATTTTGCCAAATTCTGCCCCCGAGCCAAAGAAACGTAGGATCAAGATCCAAAACCAGACCAATGGCAGCAACCAAAGCGGAAAAAAGAAAATGGAAAAACCCAGTCCATCCTGACTCAGAACCAACGAGAAAAACCCAGGTCCAAAAGAAGCATGTCCAGGATATCCACACAAAGGAGAATCAAGTCATAACAGATACATTGGTCTTAACTTAGAGGGAAACATAAAGAAAATCAGGGAATCCCAAGAAGAGAATGATAGAGAGGGACAAGAGAGACAAGATAAGGGAACAATAAAGGTAAAGAAAAACAAAAAGAATTCGTGGGCTTGAGTGGGGATTCAACAGTAAAATCAATTTACAGCCAAACCCCAAAGATTCTAGAAATGTCAAAAGAGGAAATACATGACACCTCAGACAATGATTCTGATCTGGAACTAACCCAACCATCCAACACAAATAAACCTAGAAGAAAATCCCAAAGGAATAAAAGAGAATCGACTGCAAATAGAGAAAAAGAACTTGGCATCCAAAAAACAATAGAGGAGACATTGAAGAAAGATGGAAAATCTAGGAAAAACAAGGTAGCCCATCATAAGGGAGCAACTTCACAGCCCTTAAAAGGGGGGGCACCAAAATACACTGATAAATGATGAAAGTCGTCTCCTGGAATTGCAGAGGATTAGGAAGCAGGGCCAGAAGATAAGAAGTTAGAAAATTGATACATATAGAAAAACCCTCAATCCTCATCCTCCAGGAGACGAAAATGAGGGAACAAGAAACCCTCAAAGATCTTCAAAAAATTTGGAAAAAAAGTGAAGGAATAGCAGTCATTTCTAGAGGGGATCCAGGAGGAATAAGAACTTTATGGAATGCTAAGGATTACGATCTAAGAGGTCAGGTGCAGACACAATTCTGGCTAATGGTCACTCTCCTCAAGAAAGACTCAGGTACGGAATACATCATAATAAATGTTTATATGCCCAATAACTATATAGAAAAAAATGAATGATGGCAATCTCTTCTAGACATGGCCACTGACAATCCCCCCAGAAACCTTATTATTGCTCGAGACTTCAATACAACCAGAGGAACAGAAGAAAAAAGAGGTGGTTAGGTCATGAGAGATCAATTTCGGGAAAGGATAGATGACTTTATCTCAGATCTGGATCTCTTCGATGTCCCTTCAGACAAGGGAATGTTAACTTGGAATAATAGAAGAGTTGGAACAGGGCACATAACAGCTAGGTTGGATCGCTTCCTGATCAATAGCTCTATTTTGGCACTTCTAGACAAATCGTGCTCCTCGAACCTCCCCTGGGCCGGATCAGACCATCGTCCTATCAGACTGGTCTTTGAAGCCCAAAACAATCGGGGCCCCATCCCCTTCAAATTTAACCCCCTTTGGTTGGATTGGCCAGAGCTAATCCATTCCATTGCTCAAACATGGAACCAGTAGATCTCTGGTTCACCCAATTACATATGGGAGCAGAAGCTAAAATTGGTAAAATAATGCCTAAAGATCTCGACAAAAAACTATTTGCAAAGCAACGCCAGGGACAAAAAGCTACAACTCCAAAATCTGTAGGAGGAAATGGAAACAACTGAGATCTAGCAAAATCACATCATAAGAGAACAAAAAATACACAAGGAATATATGCAAGCGCTAGCAAAAGAGGAAATCACATGGCACTTAAAATCCAAAAGACTATGGTTGAAAGCAGGAGACCAGGACACCTCCTTCTTCCACATACAGGCAAAAGTTAGAAATTGGGCAAATCAAATCTCAAAAATCATCCCAGAAGGGGAAACCCTTAAGGACTTCAACCAAATCAAACATCAAGTTTCAAATCACTTCTAAAATTTGTATACCACGGCTGGTAGGGCTGACGACAAAACAATAGATGCTTTTCTCAGACACATCTCCAAGAAGATTACAAAGGAAGATAATACACATCTTTTAGAAGCGGAAATTCTAAAAGATTTGAATCAATTCCATGAAGACAAATCCACGGGTCTAGATGGCTTCACTCTTCATTTTTACAAAAAATGTTGGCACATAATTAAAAAAGACTTCATAAGATTGATAATATTTACAAACAAGGAAAAAAATTGGGAGGGGCCACTAATTCCTCCTTCTTAGCTCTCATTCCAAAAGAATTTGGACCCTCTTCTTTGGATCATTTCAAACCCATATCTCTTTGCAATATTTCCTACAAAATCTTCTCCAAAATAATCGCCAACAGGTTAAATCCACTACTTCGATCCCTAATCCTACCAAGTTAAGGAGGATTTGTGGCAAGCCGTCATATTTTGGACAATTTCATCTTGGTCCAAGAGGCAATCCACGCCAGCAGCGCTCGAGGAGAATCAGGTGTGGCAATACAACTCGATATGGCAAATTCTTTTGACATGGTAGAGCATAATTTCCTCTTTAAAGTCATGGAAAATTCAGTTTCAGTCAAAACTTCATGTCCTGGATGGAGTCTTGTATTTCCTCCGCTTGGATAACACCCCTCCTAAATAGAATACCTGGCCCCTTCTTCAAAGCATCCAGAGGTTTAAGACAAGGCTACCCTCTCTCCCCCCTTCTCTTTGTGATCATGGATGAATCCCTAAATCACAATCTTGAATGGGAAAGCATAAATGGCACTATCCCAGGTATCAAAATTTCCCAAGGGGTCAAAAGACTGAACCACTCCCAATTCGCAGATGACACAATTCTCTTGAGTGGGGTTTCAAAAATTATGGCCAGAAGAATTTTGCAAGTTCTAGACACCTTCCTTCTAGTCTCGGGAGGGATCCTAAACAAATAAAAATGTCAAATTTACGTTTGGAACATAGTTGGAAGCATCAGAATGATAATTGCTCAAATAATGGGATTCACCATCACCCAAGACTGGAAATCCTTCAAATATTTAGGTCTCCCTCTATGTATTAAAGTGCTCCCTGGCGGGTTCTGGCATTTGTCTCTTCAAAAGGTTAAAGAAAATATGGAAACTTGGGGGGTCAAGATGGCTCAATCCTACAGGAAGGGTGGTCTTAATCAAATCAATCCTCTCGACCCTCCCCATTTTTCAATTTTCTACCCTTCTAGCTCCAAAGGGAACTCTAAAAGACTTGGCGCAGCTTATCCACAAATTCTTGTGGTAAGGAGGAAAATATAATGACAAAAAATTCCACCTAGTAAACTCGGACACGGTCACCTTTCCCAAAAAAAGTGGGGGACTAGGAATCAGAGACCCTGAAGTCACCAATATATCAATGGGAGCTAAACTTGTCTAGAGGATAGTTACATGAGAAAAGGATTGGTGGAAAATGGCTCTCATCAAAAAGTATTGGATGGGTAAAAGAAAAAGAAGCATGGATAAATCTCAAGCCATCCAATCAGGGTCCCAAATCTGGAAATTAATAAGGGTATCTACTCCTTTTTTTAAAGAATGTCTTTCCTGGATCCCCGGAAATGGAAAAATGATCAGAATCTAGCAAGATCCTATCCTAGGGGTAGACCTCAATTCATGTGAAGCAGAAATTCGTGATCTAAAAAGATGGATGTTTAATGAACAGAAACACACCCTCTATGATATTTGAGTCTGGAACAAGAATGTTAGCTGGAAGGATTGGGATCTGGGGAGAGTACCTGAGTACTTGACCAACTAGGTGTACTATCTGATCTCTCTCCTAAAAGGGGTATCCCCCATACTTAAAACTAGTTCAGACAGTCGAGGATGGGGTATAAATGGATACTCGGTGAAAGAAGGATATAACATGATCCTCTCCACTACGAGAGAACATCAGAACTCAACAAAATGGAAAAATGTTTGGAGCCATGACTCCCTTCCCAAAGTTAACTTCTTCATTTGGTCCCTAGCTCATGGAAAAATTCTCACGGAAGAGAATTGTTGGCACAGGGGTAGACCCAGGGTTCAACGCTTCAACAACGCACCAACAAAACCCTAACTAACGGCCCTTTTGGCAACACCTGCAAAGCAGATGAAGTCTCACCCGAGGTAGAGGTAGGGGGGGTTGTAGGACTCAAGTGTCTACAACCAAGTTGGGACATAGATCTGTGATTACAATACTTAATAGATCACTTGGCCAACCACATGCATTAGATTACGATCCTCATTTACATCGTAGATTAACCCTTATTACAGAGCAGCACAGTAATAATCAAGATCTAACACTTCTGATAACTTAGCACACAAAATTAACTCAAATCTAGCATTCATTCACATCATTAAGCACTAAGCTATAGCATCATATGCTTTCATTATACATAACATCAACAACACTTGGCAAATAATCACATAAACAACATCGCACAAAGCATATCAAGACACGGGATATATGTGGTTCACCCCAGTGTGGGGCTACATCCACCAACTTCTTCTCCTTCTTTATTAGTCTTTTATCTCTTTACATTAATTTTCTCCTGTGCACAAAGCCACAGAGCCCAACTTCGCACTGGACAGGCGATCTGCATACAGCGCACTAGATCCACCTTCCTCAAAATCAGGTCAAGGTACAGAGCCAACTCCTTGATAGCACAAAGCTTTACACAGTCTGTCTGCACAATGCACTTACAACTTCTTGCACTGAGCCAATATTAACCTACTATGCACTTAGCCACTAGTAGTTATGCGTTAAGCCGATTCTAGTACTTCTTACATCGTTATCTACTTATTTATACATTTACACAAAGTCCTAAACATGGGTAAACCCATGGGTCGACATCCCATACCTATTACATAAACCCTAAAAACCCTTTGTTGGGTCCACAAGCTCGCAAAACAAGCGAGATCCCGCGATCTCTGCTCTCTCTGGGTGATCCATGTTCAACCAACCTTTCGAAGTCCCAAAAATGGTCAAACATGACCAATGTTTCCTCAAAACTTGGTCAAGGGCCAACAGGCCCCCAACACTCACCTATGACTCGTCTGGAGTCACTCGGATCTGGGCAACACTGCTTCAAAGGCCATGAGCTGCCTTGACTTGCTGCTTCGCCAGAGCTCCCTTCTTGGTGAACTCCTGAATCACTTGCTCAGTAACAGACCCTTCCAGACGTTGTTCCACTGTCATGACCAGTTGGTCTAGATGCAAGCCTTGGCCTTCGATCTCTTCAAAAAGCATGCAGGCTTCGTCTTGCACCGACAGGAGTCTCTGTGTCACCTCCATGACTTTTCTCTGGATAGTAGTAATTTGTTGTTGGACTACGCATTGTTCCTGTGATCTTTTCATATTCTTGACTATAGTAAGCAACTCCATCTGCGCTTGCACGGTGGATGCCTGTTGTTTCATCTCCTGGAGTTGTGCTTCCAATTTCCTCAGCTTCGGATCTTCTGCAAGGCGTTCATAGGTCTGCGCACTTCGATCACTCAATTTCTTACACTTTGAGGTGAGTTTTCTGATTCTTTATACTGTGTTCATGACAACTTCCTCCCTTTGATTGCACACTTCTTACGGAGTGCTCGACACTGCTTGGATCTCTAGCTCCATTACCCTTGCTTGAAGTTGTTGAATGGCCTCAGTGAGCTTCCCCACTTGTATCTCGACTGACTCTTCTTCCTCCTATGCTAAGCCCGGCACAAAGCGAAGTGCTTTAGTTACTACCTCTTTGATTGTAATCTGCTCTGCGAGCAATCGGTCTTTTTCTTCTTGTATCTTCGCATTGTTCTTCTTGAAGTTCGCCTGAATTTCATTTTTCTCCTTCTGCGCAACTCGAAGTTGCTTTAGGACCTCCTCCTTTTCTTGCTTCTTCTTGGACTCGACAAATTCAAGCCTCTATTACATCTGCTAATATCCGTAATTGGGCGGGTTCATCCCGCAATTCTACAATTTATGTTGAAGAAGGCGCAGTAGCTACTACCCGGCTCGAATGGATAGCTCATTGTATGTCCATGATCTCCTTCTCTATTCTGTCATACAGTGTTTCTTGCTTTGCTTCATGTCTCTGCAGGATATCCTCTGAAGCGTCCTCTACGACTGCTATGATGAGATTGACATCGTCCACTATGAGCACATTCTTCGACTGAGGCTTATTGTCTCGGGTCTTCTTCCGTGCTGAGGGTTTTTACGAAGAAACCTTCCTTTTCTTCGATTTTTGGGCCTCAGTAGGGGGGTCCTTCAACGATGTCACTTCACCTTTTTCTTGCTTGTCTCCCTCTTCCCTTCCTTCTTCTTGGTTCACTTCGTCTCCTCATCCTCCTCCTGCAGGCGATTCAGGCCCACTTTCCTCCGATGTGTTGTCCTCCTCATCACTTTCTATGTTCTGGATGTCCTCCTTTCTCTTCTTCTTCTTTTGTCCATCATGTTCGACCCGAGTGACCAATGGATTTTCGATGATGTCGGGGTCGGAGAGTTCTGCATATTCGATCGGTACAAGGAACTCTGTTGGAAATACCTTAGTGATCTCTTCCATGTCTTCATCGGTCAACTTATAGTAGGACTGCAGCTGCTCCTTGCTTTCATCCCTGCGTGTGATGATGTAGATAAAGTGTCGATCTGCATAGAACTTTGCTAATGGCTTGTACTGATACAAAGTATTCGGGGTCATTCATGGAAATGCCTCAATGGTGTGCTTCAGCTATAGGTAGTAAGCATGGAACACTATGTTTGATTTCCACTGCTTTTCCATATCATTTTTGTACCACAAGGTGGAGAAACTTGCAGCCAACGGTTCTGATGGCTCGACTTCGAGGAATGTCGCTCCTTCTGACATCTGCCAAGTGACAAAGGCGATCAGTACCAGTAGCCAACTAAAATGAAACTCATATCCCTAATCTTGCACTTTGCGGCAGTCCTTCTCCAACTCATTGACGACGTAGCTCACCCAGTTCATTTGCATTCCTTCGACGCACTTCCCTGCGAGGTCTACTACAAATCCAATGACCTGTGTCAAATGGCTCTTTCTGACGATATTTCCAGCTATAAGCTGACAATCTAGGCGCACTACGCCATCCTGGATGGAGGCTACCTTGTAGCGTCACTTTCCCTTCTCTACATCGCCATAGTCTTCCTTTATGCATTGTGCCAGGGAGCGATCTCCAGCCTTCCCTGTGTAGAACTGTTGAGGGTTCAGTCCCTTCATGATCAGTCTAGTGATGAGGTGGATCAGTGCCAGATCCATAATGATGCACCTACCAATCCATAGATAGCCTCCATGATAACATGACAGGAGTAGTTTAACACAGGATTTAACCTCCTGATGTCGGCCAAAGTGAGGGATCTTCATCACGTTCAGGATTGTTGATTGCGCGAGCTCCTTTATCCATGGTTGGGAGACTATGCGCTGCTTCTTCCCATTTGTCTTCATCAAATAGTGATGCAGAACGAGCATCGCGTAGTTCTTCTGACCTCCGAGGTTGAAGTCATTGTTCTTTAGAGTTGGAATATGTCCTAACTGGAGTCCAACTGTGCGTATCCCCTTCAGGAGGTACACAGTGATCAATGTGTATTCGAAATCCCATGGGATGCTGTCATGGTTAACTGCGCCAGCCAAAGGCGGGATGTAGTCCGACAAGACCAAAGGGATCTACTTCACGTTAGCCAGATTGTCGCGGTGCTTGTTTCGCTTCTCAGCAGTGCAGCTATAACGTCGTCCAGTCGATGGGGATGGTTGCAATCTGCCAATCGACGATGCTTGTATTCCCAGAGAAATGACTCTCTAAGTCATGAGGTCTACAAGTATTTCCTCCACAAACTTCTCTATTGTGCTATGTTCGCCCGACATGCACACTCGTAATCAAATAACTCGGGTAGGCGAACAAACAACCGAGGTAATGAGGCGGATGGAGAGGTCTAGAAAGCACAGTGTGATACAATGGATTCTCTGTTAGCTCGGATATCACAGTTTGAAAAAAGTGGTCTCGGCACAGTGTCTGACGAGTTAAATAAGCAACATCGTAACGGGTACCTCCAATGGGTAGGAATGCCTTAATCAATATGACTCCATCCATTATGGCGTGATCTCAACAGTCCAATGGCGATCTTTCTAGAAATAACTGTGTTTCTAGTTGTTCTGGAGCGTTATTCTAACGGTCGGGGTGCCTCCAACGGTCACATAGCTTTATCGTGGCGAAATATCATTCTGCGTGCTTCTGCTATTCCAGAGAGGTTCAATTTCTTCAAGCCTGCCTCCTGTGAAGTCTTCTTTGGAACTTCCTGTACTTTTTCTAAATTTGCTTTCTTCTTACTGAGCTTTATTGTCTTCTTTCCTGTGATCTAAGTCTCTGGATTCCTCTTTCCATTATTATTCTTATATGTTCTGAGCGTAGTGACTTCACGCTGCTGATGTTATTTCAGAGGGTTCAAAGATAATACCTCTTTGCTTACTAGGTCCTGGGTGGACATACTTTCTTCTTGCATGGATAGGTCCTTCAATCCTTCTTGCGCTCTTTCAAAGTTGACAACTACTTTTATTTCATTTTGCTGCTTTGCCTCAACTTCTCATTCTTCTATCAGTCGATCTATTCTTCGAGCTATGAAATCCCTTAGTTCTTTACTTTTCTTTTCTATGGATTCCTCCTCTGCTTTCCTTCTCATCTGATCCTTCTCAATACAATTCTTTCCTAATAAAAGTGGAAAAGGGGTGTTGTTCTCAACAAACTTAATAACTTCAAAATCCTCTTATGTTGACGTTTTGTGAGAAATCATAGGTATATTAGTAACTCTTCCACATAGGGTTATCATATTTCCTTTAAACACGCCTATCCTTCCCAATGAAGGTATCATAGCAGGCTTTCCCAAAATTCCCCAAGTGCTTTCTGGCAAAATATTCACATGTGTTTCTTCATCAAATACACAGTCTATGTCGAAGTCCTCTATTCTTGTAACTATGCGATGTTTTTCTTTCGGGATCTTTGGTAAACTGATGTCTCTGTGATCATCCATTTCTTCTTTTAACCATTTTAACATAGTCTCAAACTCTTTTTCTGTATGATTCTTTAACATATCCTTAGTTTATTGACCTTCTTTATAGTCTTCTTGTCTCGTGTTCATCTTTTCAACTTTAGCAATCATCCTTGGGAAATCCTCAACTTCATGACCAATAGATTTACAACAAAGACAAAGAGGGCCTATACCAGGGCATTCTTTAGCAAGATGTCTCGGTCTTCTACAATTATAACACAATGTCAATCCTCTCTTTCTTTTAAACGATCCCTAGCCTTTCCTGTACTATGCACTGGGATCACAATGATGGACCTGCATTCTGCAAAAATTCCTTCTAGGTTCCTGCATCCACTTATTAGTCCAAAAATTCTTTCTATGCATGGGAATAACATATCTTTCTCTATGTCTATCAATTTTATTCAAATCAAATCTTTCTTCTAACTATGCTCTCGTTTTCAGACTAAAACAAGATCTATTAAACATACCTAGATTCATACTTTCGAATAAAACATTTCCACTTATCTTACCTTTATAAGAGCATAAAGCTTTAAGATATTACCTTCTTTATTCAGATCCAGTTCCTTTCTTAGCACTGAGATTCACAAGTCAAGTAGAATACTGCGCACTACAACAATAGATCTACGCACAAAGCTTTATTTTCTTCAGTTCCTAGCAATCACAGTTTCAGGTCCCGGCAACAGAACCATTTGTTGGCACAGGGGCAGACCCAGGGTTCAATGCTTCAACAACGCACCAACAAAACCCTAACTATCGACCCTTTCAGCAACATCTGCGAAGCAGATGAAGTCTCACCCGAGGTAGAGGTAGGGGGGTTTGTAGGACTCAAGTGTCTACAACCAAGCCGGGACACATATCTGTGATTACAATACTTAACAGAGCACTTGGCCAACCACATGCATTAGATTATGGTCCTCATTTACATCACATATTAACCCTTATTACAGAGCAACGCAGTAATAATCAAGATCTAATACTTCCAATCACTTAACACACAACATTAGCTCAAATCTAGCATCCATTCACATCATTAAGCACTAAGCTACAACATCAGATGAATTCATTATACATAACATCAACAACACTTAGCAAATAATCACATAAACAACATCGCACAAAGCATATCAAGACACAGGATATACGTGGTTCACCCCATTGTAAGGCTACATCCACCAACTTATTATCCTTCTTTATTAGTCTTCGATCTCTTTACATTCGTCTGCACCTGTGCACAAAGGCACAGAGCCCAACTTCGCACTAGACAAGTGATCTGTGTAAAGTGCACTAGATCCACCTTCCTCAAAATTATGTCAAGGCACAAAGCCAACTCCTTGATAGAACAAAGCCTTACACAGTCTGTCTGCACAATGCACTTACAACTTCTTGCATTGAGCCAATATTAACCTACTATGCACTTAGCCACTAGTAGTTATGCACTAAGCCGATTCTAATACTTCTTACATCACTAGCTACTT
>SNQJ01S0174412.1:5936-29812 GCA_010110895.2 Picea sitchensis | reverse complement strand
TGCCCTGGATTGTTGACTATATAATCCCCTGGACCCCTGGATGCAAAGAAAACAACAAGTGGGAGAATGTTGGGTATGTGTTATATTCTTTGCATGTGTGTGTGTGGGCATGTAGGGGGGTCCCAGGGGGAGGGCAGGTATGCTCCCCCCTGGTTACGCGCAACCCCGAATTTTTTTTTTGGGCGGTTTTTGCTATTTTTAGCGGTTTACTAAAAATAATCCCGGTTTTAGGGATTAGGGTTTTGGTATCTACGAAATACCTAAAGACATTGTATATATTGTATAGTGAATTGTGAAATTCAATATAATGAATCTAAGAAAGGTTTTCTCGGTTGAGGGTTTTCGGTATAAATCTTTGTGTACTATGTGAATGAGCCATTGATTAATTTTTGTTTTGCTTAAGAATCTATATGCATTGCTTTACTTCGCAGGTTTAAAACTTACAAACAGGTCGTGGCTACTCCTCAACAATGGATCACGAGCTCAAGCAACACGATTTTGGCATTTTAAATTGAAAACACAGTTTTACACAAGTTTATGGAAATGTCTCAAATTACACAGCAAAAACAATGCTAGCTTCACAATTCTGAACTTAACCACTTGTTCTACCACTACTGTGGTATTTATAGGAGTTACAAGTCAAGAGGTCAACCACTGGAAGGGTCGACCTCCTCTAAAAACAACAAATTACATTAAATGTGTTTTAACCATCGATGGCTTCTAGAAACCAAGCGAGCCACTCAACGCTCATCATAACAACCCAATACAATATGTCAAGAGCTCAGTAGTTGGAGGCCACGAGCATGAGAAAAACCCATGTCGTTGATTTTCCCATCACAGACCGTCGATATAACAACTGCCAACTCGCCCACGGTTTTAATGCAGGATGGAGTGTCGGACGCAGTGTCGGATGGAGTACCGAATGCCAAATCGGAAACCACAAACTTCTCTCAATCCATTCAGAATTTCAGGAAACGACCCAGATAGAACCTAATTGGGAATATTATGCACAAAACCCATGTGCCAGATTTTTCTGATTCCACTTTATCCTCCCACAAATTAAGCCTAAAGTTCTCTGCCTATAATAGTGCCAGATGAAGGTCTGGATGGAGGATCGGATCACAATTTTGCCTTGTTGCAAGCAAACCATGCATTAGATCTTCATAATCATTAAATCAAACTGAATTAAATTCAAAACCATCACAAAACATCAATTACACGTACCTGGTATAAGCTACGATGATTTGATATGAAATCCTTCAAATCTTCTTCAAAATGGTTATTAATACATATATAATACCGGTCAAAAATGATTTAATCAACATCATTAATTAACCAAATCACAAGCCCAACAACAACAAAGAAGCAGACAAAATGGAAAATGCAGCCATTTGGAAAACACCTGGTTCCTTAAGCAAGATGGAGTGGTAACTTCAGCCCCCATGTTTTAATGCTCATGACCAAGTATCATTTTGAAATGGGGGGGGCTGAAGTAAGGAGGCGTTGCATTGAGGCCTTAAGCATAATTGAAGGGCACATGAATAGTAGAAGGGCCCATGCTCCTCAAGTAGCCAACCCAATAAGAACAAGGGGGGGAGAGAACCCCAGGGAGGTGAGAACCTGTCCACCCAAGCGGGGGAAACATGTCGTCAAACAAACAAGGGTGGAGTATGTTCACGACCAAGTGGATCAGGGCAGCTTTGATCTAAACAGGTGGCATGAAGCATGTCCGCGACACACCACCCAAGGAGCAACGACTATTAACGATATATGTAGGGTCATAATGTTGAGAAGTGTTCAGAAGTACATTTCTACAGGGCTCGTGGGAGATTATGCCATCAAGCATTGGATGAGGACGGAAGCGGTACGATAAATCTCTCCCGCACAACACACTCACCTTCTAGACGTTCGCTGCTCCTTCAGACTTGGGTTCATGGCATTTGATGGAACGACTCGGAAGGAATTAACATCGCCCAAGTAGGTTAGCACGATTTTTCCATTAATAGACTCATGGGAAATCATGACTTTGTCCTTGAGCTTGAATTCATTCAGAAAACTGGCTCTATGGGTAAATCCATTTGTTCTTTCTTCTCCATTGGGTACCCAGGTCCTTTTTATCCACTCCATCTCATTTCATTTCCTATTTTTCTTGATCCTTCTCTGCCCCTTTTGGCATCCCAGTCCCCAACTGCCTCAACATTTCTGTTCTGAGCCCTCCCTCTTGGATTTAGGAGCCCTGCGTCTCCCCTCTCTCTTTTCCTCGCCTAGACTGTCGCCTCTGCTCTCTCTCTATACCCCGCAGACTCTTTGTTCCTCCTTGCTCAACCCACAGGTTCTGACCCGTCTACCTTGGAATTCCCGAAGAAATTCAAGATTTGAAGTGTCCCCAATTTGCACAACCCACCTCTCGCTTGGATTGTCGCCCCTATCCTCGTTCGCTCCCTTGTTGAAGTCTGACGAACCCCTGCCTAATCTGTGGGCTTTGACCCGCTCCTTGCAGAAAGTTTGTGAAATTTTCAGGATCGAAGTGTCAACTGCCCAAGAAGCAATGCAGAAAGGTAACTGAGCTCCAGTGGATTCAGGGAACTGGGCTGAGGATTCATTGGAAGAGGACTGTGGCGGGTGCCAAAGATTCAGATTGCAACTTGGAGCAATTGGAGCCAACATGGCCTATGAAATTGAAACGTTATCTCAGCATAGACACATGATCGAAAAGCTCTAGGATGAGAACTATGCTCAGCGAAGCCAGATAGAGGACTACCGTATGAAATTGGAGACAATGCAAAGAAGAATAGAGCAACTGGAAGGCACACAACAACCTCCAAGCAACCCAGGAGAGCGGCAGGATAATTCCAAGAATGTGCAGTCGAATTCAATCAACCAGATCCCAGACTTGAACGAACCGCACCCAGAAAATACGTTGGATTTACAACACGTCAAACTGGAAAAGGTTAACTAAGCTTTGGAACTTTAATATTTTGTCTTACAATTTGTATCAACGAAGTCTACTACCAGAGCTATCCGGGGAACTCTACTTTCAGAAATTTTGATAGGCAAGGGGGTTGTACCAAAAATCTTTGTTCCAAAAATACACCCCGTTTTTGTAAAAGGCTCTCTCTAAGTGGCCCCCTCGAAGGTCTATATTGACTATTTTTTTGTAAAATATGTGGATTATTCCACACATCTAATACATATTTTACCAGTTTTTTGTTTTAAAAAAACAATTTTGTGTAATACCATAATTAAAAAAATTAAAAAAAAAAATAAGAAAACTTTCAAGGAAACTTCAATAATAATAATTGTTTTAGAACAAAAATAATTATTAATTTAAAAAAAATAATCAATTATTACTTGAAACTTTTGTGGATGTATAACTACACTTATATATATGAAAAAATAGAGTGTTCTAAACATTAAACTTTGATGTTGGTAAAATGAATAGCACATATAATGTTCTCATTTGTCCATGACCCTTCCTATACATTGAATATGTTAGTATATTATTGAGGAATATTACTTATTGGAAATGTTGTTTATCAAGCTAACTAATTTATACTTTGAAATTTATCAATACATTATTATGGAATATTAATATAAATTTATATTGAAAATGTTATTCATTAAGTTAATAAATATGATGGAAATCTTATATAAATGTATTTATAATTTTCACGTTCTTCTTAATTTTATTTTAAAAAACATGATGTACTTATTAAAAATGTTATTTATTAAGTTAATTAATTATATATATGGAATTTGATTATATATGAGTATAAATTCATTTTGATAGTTATTGAAAACATTATTAATAAACTAATTAATAAAATAGATATTATATAGATTCATGTTGAGTGAAACTTTCTACTTGTTATTCACAACTCTTAATTATTAGAATTAACCACTAGATAAATTGTATAATCACTGATCAATATTATATATATATATATATTAAATTGATTATTAATGAATAATAATGTATAAGAGATGGGTAGGGTATGTACATAATCGTATTTTTTTTAAACCATGGGAATGGTTTGCTAGTAGGTTTGATCTGAGCTAGGCTCGAGATCAAGCTTACTAGTTGCCACTATAACCCAAGAGTATACCCAATAACTTGTGAATTAGTAAGGGTCGAGGCGTCCCGAAGCCCACCGGAGTGGATCTCAACTAGCTACCACTATAACCCAAGAGTATACCCAATAACTTGTGATTAGTAAGGGCTGAGGCGTCCCGAAGCCCACCGGAGTGGACCTCTACTAGTTGCCACTATAACCCAAGAGTATATCCAATAACTTGTGACTTAGCAAGGGTCGAGGCATCTCGAAGCCCACTCGAGTGGACCTCTACTAGTTGCCACTATAACCCAAGAGTATACCCAATAACTTGTGACTTAGCAAGGGTCGAGGTGTCCCAAAGCCCACCAGAGTGAACCTCTATCCCAGGGGTCGTTTACCCTTCTAGTCTTATCATAACGGGCCAACACGTCCACTTTGAGGGAATTGAACTCGGCTGGGGAGTGTAACAACCATGCTACCGAACCACCCAAGCTATAAACCCAATACTTACACCATTGTAAATTTTAGTAGCACTCAAATCGTTTTGCAAAGAAAAACCCTTATCCCATAAATGAGGGGATCTCATATACCAATTTGGTATTTAATTCCACTATAACCTTAACATTAAATTATTAATTTTTATGTATAAATATAAAGAAATAATTATATATTTAAATTAATACTTCAAATATTATCTCTATAACAATATTATTGAGAAATATCCCTACCCAATATTCCATATTATTATTTATTAAAATCCAATTTAATATATATATATATATATATAATATGATTAGGAGTTTGTTTTTTAAGTTTTTTTATATGATGATAAATGGAGTATCCTTTCAAAATATTAGAAATGTTTCTAAGTTTTTAAATATATATATTAAAAACAAGTTTATTTTTATATTATATATATATATAATAAGTAATTATATATTTAAATTGATATTTTGTGAATTATATGTATTCAAGTTGGAGTGAGAAAAACGGTCATAATTTGAGCTAGGTGGAAATTAGGAGATTGGAGCAACTGCAAGCTAGGGTTTGGTAGTCCCGATCACAACAGAGGACAACATGAGTACCAAGGGGGGCGGTAATGGAATCCCTTCATACAAGCAGGTAGTAGTAGATAGAGGGAAAGGCCTAGGAGGCGTAGGTTTCAAGGCACCAATGACAAGCACCTCAAGATCAGAATCGGAAAAGAGTCAGGAAAGCAACCAGAGGAAAAGCGATGGCATGGGGGAAGAAGCCAGAGAAACTCAAAATGTTGCGCAAGAAACGGTGAGCCCCAATGGGGCAGAAGGGCACAACCCATGTAAACAAAAGATAACAATGATACCCAAGGTAATACTAGACGATCCACAAATGCAACTCTACAGGGACAAGATGAACACGCATGCGCTAATCTGCAAGTTTATGGGTTTGTGGCCCACAGAAAGAAAGTTGCGCAACTGGATTAAATATCAATGGAAGCCAAGCGGAAAAGGGGATCTTCACCTGGGCTCGATAGGCTTCTTTACAACAGTTTTCATGAACCTGGAAGATAAAGATAAGATCTTTGAGGGGGGGGCATACTTCCACGCCTCAACAGGACTGTACATGCGACCATGGAAGGAAAACTTCTCCCTGGAAAAAGAAACCTTCAAAAATGTACATGTATGGCTCAGACTTTACTCCTTGTCGTTAGATTACTAGCTACCTTCCACCTTTGAAGCAATAGGGAACAAACTGGGAAAATACGTGAAGACATTAGAAGCAACCCTAAAAGGACAATACACCTCCTATGCAAGAATCTACATAGAGATGGATGTGTCAAGGGCACTCCCAGAAGCCATAAGCCTACAATTCAGGGATGAGGAATGGATATAAAACATTGACTATGAGAAGATCCCCTTCAGATGCAAGAGATGTCACGAACATGGACACCTAATCATAGAATGTCTGATCATTAAAAAACAAGAAGTGGAAAACACCAAACTACAACAGGACGAAGATGGGTTTATAAAACCAAACCACAAAAACAGAGCTAACAAGAAACAAAGTAAAACCCCAATAGGGAGAAATCTAGAGGCCAAGAATAAAGCAGAAGGACAGGACAAGACCAACAAAGAGGAGGAAGGAGGAAAGGAAAAGACAAAAGCTAAAGAAGCCAGGGAACAAGCAACAAATGAGGATATATATAGCCCAAGAAAGGAGATGGGACAGGGGGGTAGCACAACTGTTATGGATGGAGAAACTAGAGATACCCCCACCCCCATGCAGGAGACAGATGGAGACACGTAAATGACTCCAAGCAAGGTAAGAACAGAAGATCCTGATCTCAGAGACATTGTGGAAAGGGAAGGGATCGATCTCTCGAACATACTGGAGTAATGGAAAAGGCAGGGCGTAGACAATGTACCAGTGGAGCAACTAGATCGCATCCAATACCTGTTCCTCCTAAGGGAGGAAGCCAAATCCAGAGGGCTCAAGCGCACATACGGGGAAATAGGACACCTAGGAATCAAAGCAGGCGAAGGACAACCGCAACTCTCACCCAAGCAGACAAGAAGGAAAAAAGGCAGGAAATCAAACAACGTAGCCCTACAGGAACTAGGAGCTATGTTGATAAACTCAAGTAAGATCAAAAATATCTTTGCCAAATCCCCCCCAACATGTTTAAATGAAGATTATAACATGGAATATAAAAGGCCTAAACAACCCATGAAAGCAGAGAATTCTTAGAAATAGACTTAGGAAGGAACAACCAAACCTCCGTTTCATCCAAGAGACAAAATGCATTATAGACGAAATGGAAACAATCAGCAAAAAACAATGGAGCAAGTACAAGATGTTGGATGTCGAAGGACAACAGATGGTAGGAGGAATCCTCGCCTTATGGAATTCACAAGTGATGAACCTAATAGTAGTCGAGGCTACCAAGCACACACTTTCGGTTAACATGCAAATCATTGGGAATACATAGATGATTCTATGCACTAATGTGTATGGACCCTAGATGCTAGAGGAAAAGAGAAGAATGCTTCTAGACGTAGAAGACCTAAAAACCTGCTCCAACAACCTCCACTGGATCCTGGCAGGGGACTTCAACATCATCATATCACTTGCGGAAAAAAAGAGGAGGCACCAGGAGATTGGATAGAGATGTGGAAGAATTCTCAACGTTCATAGACACAGCGAAGATGGTGGACATCAGAACCAATAATGAACACTTCACTTGGAACAATAAACGGATAAATCAACATCGAGTTGCGACAAGACTAGACAGATTCTTGGTGTCGGAATCCATCATTATGCAGGGGTTAACCTTAGATTGCAGCATCCTTCCCTGGGGGGGTTCTGATCACTGGCCAGTCCAACTGGAAGCATAATTCCCAACTACCCCGAAGAATAGACCATTTAGATTTGAGAAATTCTCGATTGAACACCCCACCTTCAAGGAGAACATCAACCAGTGGTGGTGGGAGGAACCACTGGAGCAAGGGACATGGATGTTCAAACTCTATAAGAAACTAAAGTACATCAAATATAAGCTCAGGGAGTGGAACAAGGAAATTTTTGGCAACATAAACCAAGAGAAGAAAAATATTGAAGACAGAATGAGAAGACTCTAGGAAGTTTGCATAGCGGAGGGCTACATAGAGGACCGAAAAAAGGAAGAGATCCAAATGACCCAGGAATGGGAAGGAAGATGTCAGCAGGAAGAAATTCTATGGCACCAAAAGTCTTGAATCAGATGGCTAAAGGAAGGAGAGAGGAACACCAAGTTTTTTCATAGAACAACCATTGCCAGAAGATCCCACAACAAAATCCTGAAAATTAAGGATCAGGATGGGATCGAGCGAGAATCCCATAAGGAGATTGAAAATACCCTGGTAAGTCACTTCCATGGGATAGCCCAGAAACCCAACCAAGACCGAACAGAGGCCATCCAGAGGATAACATAACACATCCCCTGTCTAGTCACCGAGGAACAGAATAACAACCTAAACAAACCCATAGCTAAGGATGAAATTGATCAAGTGATCCAGGAGATGCCCAACGGGAAAGCCCCGTGTCCAGATGGTTTCACAGTGGAATTCTTCAAATCATGTTGGGAAGTGGTCAAACACAATGTTTATAGGGTGGTGGAGGACTCTAGACGATCGACCTCCATCCTAAAAGCGTTAAATGCCACAATGATTACTCTAATCCCCAAAGAAAATGAAGCAAGGACCCCTGACCACTTCAAAGCCATAACTTTATGCAATGTGGTTTACAAGATAATCTCTAAAGTCATAGCCAATAGATTGGAACCCCTCTTACCCACACTGATTTCACAAGAACATGCGGGTTTTGTGGAAGGATGACAAATCATGGACAACATCATCCATGCTCATGAGCTAATCCACACCCTGAAAATCTAGAGGAGAGGGGGGATGATAATACAACTTGACCTAGCAAAAGCCTATGACAAAATTAGTTGGCACTACATGGTTAAGACTCTAGAAGCCTTTGGTTTCACCCAACACTAGATAAGCTGGATTATTAGCCTAGTTTCAACCACAAGTTTCTCACTCCTGATAAATGGAGCCCCAGCCAAACCCTTCTGGCCCACTAGAGGCATCAAACAAGGGGACCCACAATCCCCCTTCCTATTCATCCTGATGATGGAAGGTCTCAGTCGAAGCATAAAAAGTGCAATAACAACAGGAGAAATAACAGGCCTCAAACCTTTCGAAAATTGCCCTACTTCCACACACCAACAGTTCGTGGATGACACCTTACTCCATGGCATACCCACGATCAAGGAAGCAAAAATGTTCAAAAGGATCTTAGAAGAGTTTGGGGAAGCCTCAGGAGCCGAGATCAACCATTCCAAATCGATGATCTACTTTTTCAACACCAACCCTGCAATCCAAAGGAACCTGGCAAATATTTTGGGCTTTGAGCGCAAATATCTCCCAACTAAATACTTGGGCATCCCCTTGACGGACAGAGCTTACAAAATGGCAACTTGGGAAGGAGTGCTCAACAAACTATAGGAGAGGGTGAACAACTGGATGTACAGATCCCTCAACCTAGCGAGGAGATTGGTACTGACCAAGACGGTTCTGCAAGCAATTCCAACCTATATGATGTCTATTTTTCCCTCCGCCAAAGGAATACTACAAAAAATAAGGATCATCCAAAGAGACTTCTTATCACGAGGAGCGGAAACAAAGAAAAAATGGGCCCTAGTGGCTTGGGAAAAGGTTTGCAAGCCAAAATGCAAAGGAGGACTAGGGCTACAAGATCCACAAGTAACCAACGAAGCCTATGGGGTGAAACTCTGGTGGTGATGGGTTAAAGAAACTTCTACCCCATGGGAAACCCTCTAGAAGGCCAAGTATGCCTCGGACATAAATGACCAGGACCGAATTCGTTTTATGGGCACCAGGGAGGGATCAACCATCTGGAACCTAGCTTGCTGCAACAAGACTTGGGTCCAGACACACAACTTCTAGGAAGTAAGGAACGGTAAAACAACCAGATTCTAAGAGGATGCCTGGCAACAGGAACCCAAGATGGGAAATTCGGACAGGGAGGAACTCCAACATGACATGATCGTGCAAGGCAAAACCAACGTCCACCACTATTGGAAGCAAGAAAAAGATCGAAACAGATGGATAATCTGGGACAATCTCAATTCCCAAACTAGCGATCAGACCACAACCATCATGAAAGAGGTGGAGGAACTGAGGAAAAGGAAAATTGCAGTCTTGGAAGAAGAAGACCAATTAAGATGGGGCCGGAAAAATGGCAGGGAATTCAACTTGAAGGAAGCCTGACATTACATCGTGGACCAAGACCAAGAAGACCCAACGCAACTATGGGATAAGCTCTAGAGCAGCCCCAAGTGGCCAAAACTAAAAATTTTCAAATGGTTATTACTTCACAACCAAATTCTAACCTCGGAAAACCTAAGGAAAAGGGGCTTCATAGGTCCGTCACGGTGCTACCTCTATCAAGCTAAGGAAGAAACAACGAATCATCTCCTCGATGAATGTATCTACACAATAGAGATCTGGGACTGGGTGACGGGTATTTTTCGACAGTCCAATAGGACCCAAGATAACATCTGCGCAACCATCAACAATCGGAAGGAGAGTTACAACGAAAATTAAGAGGTGAATCTATGCTGGACTCTCATTCTGGGGATGATCATATGGACAATATGGAAAGAAAGGAACCGACACATCTTCAAGAATGAAAGCCTTCCGGAAGGGAAAATCAAAGAAAAAATAATCTCCATGACAAGAGAAATGGTGCAGAGCCACAACTACCAGAATGGGAAAGCGCAACTCGCAGGTCGGGACTCTAGAGTCCTAGAAGCTTTTCACCTAAAATACGGGCACAACTGCACACAAATAGGACGACCACCGCAACTCCAACTGGGTGAGCGCAACTAGAATCCCCCTCCAGCAAGGTCCCTCAGGTTGAATTTCGACGGGGTGGCAAAAGGAAACGTAGGCATGACAGGAATGGGTGGGGTTATTAGGGATAGTGGTGGTAACATAATCTGACTGTACGTTGAGAGTATGGGAAAGTCAACTAACAACGCAGTGAAATTCAGAGCCTTGGAGATCGGCCTCGAGATTCTAAGCCGTGAAAGGATTACAAACACTATCGTGGAAGGTGATTCCACTCTGGTAATCAACACAATGAAGAGACTCCAAAATGGCACCAGAGTGGGCAAAGTTCAGAGACACTCGCGCTTGGCACACTTCTTGAAAAAAATCCAGGAGCATCTGCAAAAGATGAACACAGTGGAGTTGCATTGGGTATGCAGGCCAACAAATGGCCTGGCGGATAGAATCGCTAATGAAGGGGTTAGCAAGGAAGGATCAGAGTTAGACACCACCTGGAGCAACATCTCAAATGTTCAATTCATAACAGACTGCACACAACTAGCGACAAAAGATCGTGACAGAAGCTTAAGTATGGAAGGTCACATCGAGAGGAGTGGTGCAAGGCCAATAGGCAAGCACGATGAATCCAGGCAGAAACTTAATGGCCAACACCCAATTACAAGTGACAATGCGGGATCAAACCACACAACAGATGGGGGTACGACATTAAGGTCACATCAATAGGAATAAGCGCAGGGTTAGTGCAGGGGAAAGTACAAATGGGACTCAGTTGGTCGTGAGTAACGTAAGACAAAAGATATTACCACGCACCAATAGGGTCACACCCCTTCCAAGAACAAGTATGGGGAAGAGAAACTTTGGTTACACAACGAGCAGGGGCAATGACCGACGCAGGGATAATGGACAGACTGTCATGGTCACACACACCGAGACAGAGAAAAAGGATGGGAAGGACCACCTCTACGGGTAGACCATGATTGTAAGGACAAGTCTGCAGCATGAGAATTTCCATAAGAGGCAAAGCACTAGGAATAGATGCAGTCGGACAAAGCACAACAGCAGAAGCCACCGCAAAAACAAGGGTCCGACAAGTAGAAACCCCTAGGTAGATAGGAACAAGAGGAGAATTTAGGGAAAGAACCACCACAAGCCAGCCAAGATGGTGCGTATGAAGAAAATACACGTCAAAAGAAACACCCAGATGGATGAAAATCTGAAAATCCATAGGAAGATTTCAAGGATGGAGCAAGCAACCCGAGATGCCAAGGGCAACTTCCAGGTGTTGGTCGAATCGAAAGGTCAAGCGACCATCACCGGGTGGGAGATTGAAATCAATGCCAAGCGCAAGGGCAAAGCCTAGGAGGAACTGAGCCAGGAAGCGGACTGGATAACAGACCCAGGGACCATGCAGTCCAGGGAAACCCTCTAACACAAGACGGTAGAGATGGCATGGCGGACAAAGATGTTAATAGGCAAAGTGAGCACAGAAAAGAAAGTTGTCAGCCGGAAGGGTAACAAGGCCCAAAAAAATTGCTAAAAGAAATTTTGAGTCACCTCAACAACCTGGATGCTAGTACAAAACGAATTGCAGAGGACCAGAAGAACCAGAAGGAGAAGCTGGAGAGAATGGATGCCCAATTCCACTTATAATTGCGCTACGTCCATCATATGGACATCACACCTGCTGATGGGAATGGAGCACCAGCCTGGATCAGGAAGACCCACCGGGTGGCCCAAAGGGAGGAGAGAAAAGACAAGGCAAAAGATGGAAAGAAGAATCTCATAATCCTGGACTAGCACCGGGTAGCCAATGATTAGTGAATATTACTAGGTTAGTCTTAGTTGTTGTCTTGTGTTTTTATGGTTTTGTTATGATTAGCTTGTCAAAACTGGATATGATGGGACTGGACCGGTTTCCCAATGTGGTGGTCCAGCCATACCCCTCTGCTATCTCAAAGAACGCAACTCTGAAACCCCTAGGTTGGCTTCCTTTTTGGTAGACTAGGGAGTTCCTCTTTTTGTATATTGGTCTTTTTTAAGTAATACAGATATTCACACTCACTTACAAAAAAAAATGATAGTTTGTGGAATTATATATATATATATATATATATAAGTAATTATATATTTAAATTGATATTTTGTGGAATTATATATAATTATAATATATTAAAAACATGTGTATTTTCCTAAGAGGTTATAAGTTTAAATAGAGAGGGGTAGGGTATGTATATCTTAATAATTATATATTTAAATTGATATTTTGTGGAATTATATATAATTATAATATATTAAAAATATGTGTTTTTTCCTAAGAGGTTATAAGTTTAAATAGAGAGGTGTAGGGTATGTATATATTTGTAGATTTTAGCAGTGAAACTGTTACCAGAAATGAGTCCCTTATCCCACAAACAAGAGGATCTCTCTCTCTCTCTCTCTCTCTCTCTCTCTCTCTCTCTCTCTATATATATATATATATATATTCCAAATTATAAAGTTTGGGAATTTTTCGGACATAAGACCAAACCACAACGTCTTCAAAACCATTACAACAATACATTCCTTATGAGTTTAATCTTCAAAACCATTACAACAATACATTCTTTATGAGTTCAATCACCACTAAAACCATTATAATAATAATTTCTCCCAACTATTGGAGCTAAACTCAATTTACTTATTATTATTGTATAACGGGTTAAATATTAAATATTTATAATTTACTTATTATTGTATAATGAGTTAAATATTAAATATTTAGTTTTGCACGAGATTAATACTTCTATGCAGGTTTGGATCTTTTTTTATGGGAATAATCTTTGGGGTTAGTCTTGGTGATGTGAACCATAATACTTCTATGCGGTTTTGAACTCTCGTGATAGGAATAATCTCTACAGTTTTGAAGTCTCGATGATAGGAATAATCTCTACAGTTTTGAACTTTTTGACAGGATTACTCTCTACAGTTTTGAATAATTTATTGTTTTGACTTCTTCCACCTGCTGAGCACCTAGGGCATGTTCATAAATCAGTTCTAGCTTCTTCAACCCGCTCATTTTTTAATTTTTAAAAGTTTAATAAGTAAAAGTTGATTTTAGAGATAACAATTAATATCATTATTATCAAATAAAAAATTTCATTTCTATTTTTAAAGTCAATCCAAATAAAAATTGTTACTTACTTTCTCTTATTTTCAATATGAGCACTCCACCACCTATTCCAAAGACTTAGCTTGCTAGGGGAAACCTCCTAAAGTCACCCTAGAGAGTGTTTACGATTATATGAAATCATTAGAAAAAATGAGAGAATAAAAAGATGCCAAATGCCAAATGAGAGAAGAAAGAGACGTAAAAATCCAAATAGAGCTAGAGTCAATGCTTGATAAAAAAATTACACTCTTCAAAGATACCATTCAAACTCAAATAGAGGATAGATTGTTAGGGTTCAAGAGTCAATTGCAGACAATGGAGGATAGGATTCAAGAAATGAAAAAACAAAAACAATCAACCCAAGAAGGAGAGGTTGATTAAAATTGCAACTTGAGAGATCTGATTAAAGATCTAGAAAAAAAACTAACCAACAATTTGACCCTCAGTAATCTAGAAAACAAATTGGACACCAAACCCAGCAAAGAGGAAATGAATAAACTAATCGAATTGGACCATGAGCGTAATAAAAGAGCCTTGAACCTCATAATTTTTTTGTATAAAAGAACAACAAGAGGAGCATATTGTAGCAATAATAAAAGAAGAATTAAAAAATAAATCACAAATTGAAACAACTTACCTCATAAAAGCAAAGAGGCTAGGAAAAATAATTGATCATAAAGATAGGTCGATCCGGGTTAAATTAATTCGTAAGGACCATAAATATAGCATACTCAGTAAATCTTCGATCTTAAAAGGGTCAAAAATATTTATAAATGAAGACCTTATTCCCGAAGACCAAGCTGAATTAAGGAAGGAAGTTCAAAAGGTAAAAGAAACCAGGAAAGAAGGAAAATGGGCAATAATTAAAAATTGAAAAGCTATTGTTAGGAATAGAGACAAGAAAGATAATAATAAATAGGAATTTGGGACATTCATGATCCTTTTTTGGAATTGTCGTGGCTTTCCATGGCGCAAAGGTCCTATGATAAGTTGGATCTCGAGTGATATTGATATTATTTGTGTATTTGAAACTTGGGAACATGAAGGGTCTAAGGTCCCTAACATAGAAGGATTTGTCTTGTGGTCGACATGGAACAAAAAGTCCCACCGTAGAGGGATAGGAGGCATAGCTTGTTATATTAGAAATAACATTTCTCCTCACATTCAACTTCATAAGATCGACCCTCTCAATTAGTACATTTGGATAGAAATTTCAGACACCAATGCTAAGAAGATGTATATAGTAATTTGTTATTTTGCACCTATTTATTCTACTTTTTATAAGAAGAACAATCTAGATAGAAATTGTCCCTATAATAATTTAGAACAAGATATTTATAGTTTGAAAAATGAAGATAATATCCTCCTATTAGGAGACTTTAATGGTAGGATTGTAACTAACCAAGCTACTCTTTTAAGCAATGATTCCAGCCATAATCCTTTATGGCTAGATGGGGACCTTGTTTTATATAATAGCTACAAACGAAGCTCTGAATACCTAACTGAGAATTTGTTTGGTATTGAGCTGGTCAAGCTCTACAATTCTCAAGACCTAATAATTTGTAATGGAGTGGCCAAACTCCAACTAGATGACTTGTATTCATGGGCTAGGTAGTAGTGTCATAGTTTATGTGATATCTGATATCCCCGTTTCCAACCAAATAGTAACTTTTGACCTTTTAAGTGACAATGAACCCGACTATGATCATAGACATTTAACCCTAACTCTAAACTTTGACATGCACATGAGTGTCATTGAAGAGAATTATGATAATGAAAGGGAAATGCGGTTTGACGAAAGTAAAATTGACCTTTTCTTTAAGGATTTAAATAGTGTATTACATATCCTAACTTATAAGGACAACATTTAAGACCTCTATCATAATTTTACAACTACCCTTTCCACTTCTATTAACAAGTTATGTTTCGAGGTGCCATGTAAAAAGAATAATAGAAGGGCCAACCCTTGGTATGATAAAGAATGGAAAATTGCATGGAAAACCATTAGGGATGCTTCTAACGAGTCCTTAAAACTCGATAAGATCAATATGTACAAATCTCTAATTAAAAGGGAAAAAAGGTACTATATCAATCAAAGACAAGAGTAGCTTTCACAACTATTTAAGCTAGATCCTAAGAAGTTTTGGATACAAATTCTAGTCTTCAATACTAAAGAAAATAATATGATTCCCTTAGGGGATTGGAATTACTACCTTAAAAGTATTTATGAATTCCCTAATGCCATGAACACCATTCATATTGTCCCTACAAAGGATGAAGTTTTTTCTTTGGATGACATAGAGTTCGGGAGTTAAGCGACTTGCAAATGGGAAATCTAAGGACATTAAAGGCTACCAAGTTGAAATTTTTAAAATCGGAGGGCCTATCCTCATCCCTCACATACATAAGCTCTTCAATTTAACAGTCAAGAAGGGATTCCATAAACCCTGGATGCAAAGCCTCATTGTTCCTATTTTTTAAAATGGGGATAGAAACATTCCCTCTAATTATAGGACCATTATGATTAGCCCAATTTTAGCCAAGCTTTATGGAATGAATTTGGAAAAGAAGATTAGTTTTTGGTTGGAAAGTCACGGTAAAAGAGATAAAGGTTAGGTTGGGTTTAAGAGATATCATTCAACTATGGACCATCTTGTTACCTTTAGGATCATTGCATAGGAGTTCCGAAATACTAAAACAAATTTATTTTTTGTTGTTTTGTTGACTTTAGAAAAGCTTTTGACATGGTTCTTAGGAAAAACCTTTGGAATAAGTTGGAAGAGATAAAAGTGTCTTTCGAGTTGAGGGCTGCTGCAATAGCGCTGCATGAGAATGCTATTGCCAAGTTTAAGAACACTCATGGGTGGTTGGATGTAATGTCCCCTTCAACATAAAGGCACTAGGGTGGAAATTTTGCTAGCCTGACCCGTTCCTATTGGCTAAGGCAAAAAAAGGGACCTAGGGGACAAAAGGTGCCTAGGATGACTTTATAAAGTTAATTTATCCAAAAGGGGGACATGGGTCCTAGGCAAATCAAAAGTCACTTTAATTTTATAAAGAGGAAAAACTCGCTTAAGTGACTTTATGAAATAAAGTAAAATAATGAGCGGGAAAAATGCAAATGAGAAATAAAAGGGGAAAAGTGAGGAGTCTCTCCTCATTCTTACACTTGCTTATTGAGAAAATAGATTTGGATAGATCTTGGAGAGTTTTATAGGGTTTTTGGAAACCCTTTCATTTATCCGTGGTTTCAGTGTTGCAAAGATACACCCTAGTCAGTTTGAGGAAGGGATCACTTCAGATTTCTTCATCGGATTCACTATAGTTGAGTTATTTTCATGTTAGATAAGTTCCTTGCCTACTGAATCAATTTTAATCACAAGAGGGTGAGTTTGGGCTCAAATCTAATCATTGGACATTGGAATATCCATTTCTCTGTGTGGGGGCCAGGTTACCTTCTTTTGGGGTCGATATTCTCAAATATGGGCACATACATTTGTAGTTGGGAGCTTATTGAGTGAATGGTTGTGTTGTTACTCTATGACTGGAGTTATATTGTTGTGGGAGAATAGTTTACCTTGCTGGGAAGGCACTTGGGGTGACGAAGGAGAACTTGGGCTCTTAAGAAATCATGCTACACTTTCTTGGCACCACAGTAACTACAAAAATCATTCCAGTCTTCTCTGGGGTGATTTGCATCTAAGTTGGACAACATATCATTGTGGAATACACATCTTGTATTGGGGATTGAGTTCTGGAGGGGTGCCATCCATTTTTGGGTAGCATTCTTCTCTCTGGAAATCACCCTCATATGGTGGGTTGTGCAACTATGTACCTGGTCGAATCTCTACTCCCTGGATTGTCAATCTTCAGTCTTCCTTTGCTACTACAACAAGACATAATCCCAGGCTTGAGAAGGCTACCTTGTTGTTGCAATATATTAATACTACACAGGTAAGAAAATAGACCAATTTATTTTTGTAATACTAAAATTTTTAAAGGACTATATGATGAATAAAATTGCCACTCAGAATTAGGTAACAGTAAGGTTTAACTCCCATATTTGTTGTTACTTATCTATGTTGTCACAGACACACACACACACACACACACATATTGTTGCTATTCTTTAAATGAAGGTGTGTTAAAATACCAAGGAAAATCAAGAGTTGTAAACTGTACAAGAAATTGTCATAAACAACAGTCATAAACCACTAGTGAGCAACTGTTTAACGGAAGAACCCACTCATAAAACATCCATATTGACTACAAAATCAAGTAAAACATAATAGCAGTGCTTAGGAATTTTACAGTGGTATCATAGCATGTTCCTCTGCAGTTGTGGGCTTTGAGGGGCACTTATAATCCGATTTATGAGACCAGAAGATGAGCAGAACATTACCCACAGAAGATGTAGGGGAAGAACACCAGATCCCCCTGTGTGGGAAGAAGAAGAAGTGGTTAGAGAAGAAGAAGCAAGAGAGGCAACACCATATATCACACTTAAAGGAAAAGGAACTATGGGGGAAGAAGATGATGCCAAGATCAACAATTTGTTTAATATTTTGAATGATTTGGCCAAGGGTCAAAAGGTCACGATGGACCTTATGGAGAAGCTAGCTAAGAATTCCTTGGAGGTCCCAACGAAGCAGAATCAGAATGGTGATGGGAGCTCAAACAATGGAGAGGGTATCCATTCACTCACTACCATGCAGATCCACCCCCACCTGTACACTAAATCCCCCAGACCCACTATGCCTCAATTTTGGGGGAATGATGCCATAGGTCCATTGATGCAGGTAGATCAAGATGAGTCCTATAGGGAATACTTAGAGGAGTAAAAGAGACTGGGAGATGATTTCCACTCAGCCATGTCTTTTGCATAGTTCTCCAATATGAAGAGCATAAACCGACCCAGAGGGCCCATGAGGGCCATGACACAAAATTTTGAGTTGCAGCGTACCCTTAGGAAGGTCACCATTCCCAACTTTGACAGGAGCTCTAAATTCTCCGCCAGATCATGGGTGTAGAAGCTCGATACTTACTTCCAGTTGCACCAGATGACAGAGACACATGCCATTAAGTTGGTCACCTTGCACCTTGATGGTGAGGCCCATGAGTGGTGGTACCATGGGTTAGTCACTTTGGTACATGTCGGGGTTACCTCCTACCTGGACTTCACACAGAGGCTCGTCGAGAGATTTGACAGGAAGTATTTGGAGCTTCACTTCAAAGAGTTGGCTCAACTCAAGAAAACAGGTAGCCCAGAGGCTTATATATCTGAGTTTTAGAGGGTTGTGGTGATGGTGACAAACATTTTAGAGGCCCATTTGGTGATGATGTTTGTTTAGGGGCTATCGGAGCCTCTACAAGGATGGGTCAAGGCTTGCAAGCCTACCTCTTTAAAAGATGCAATCAGTAGAGCTCGTGACATGCAGGATGTGGTACCTAAAAGTCGGTTTCCACCCAAACACGTTTTTACCCCAAAGACTAAGGAGACCGGACCACCTAAATAGATTGGGTTAGAAAGCCCAAACTGGATGAAGAGACCAGGAGAGAATTGAGGATAAATAAATTGTGTTTCAGCTGTCAGGAGCCATGGGCACCATGACACAGATGTGCTGGGAAGGAAAAAATGGGCAAGGCCCATTACATTGAGGTACACTCTGACAGTTACAATGATGAGGATGAAGAGGTGGAGCATGCACAAAACCATGGACATCCAACATCAGGAGAGGAGTCTTCATAGGCTGGGGCTAAGGGACCAATCATGGCCTCGATGTCGATATTTCCGAGGTATCATACCTTCAAGGTTAGAGGTGTCCTGTAAGGGCACAAGGTGGCAGTCTTGATTGACGGGGGGGAATCCCATAACTTCATTGACACTAACATGATCGAGAGGAGAGGAATTCTGACAGAGGAATTCGATGGGTTCGCTGTAGTCATACCAGGAGGCCACCAGATGAGTTGCACCAAGTGAATTCCCAAGCTCACAATAACCATGGGAAACTATTCAATGACAGATGATTTATTCGTGGTGGACGTCCCAAACACCAATGTAGTGTTGGTAGTTCAGTGGCTTTACTCTATTAGGAGATACACTATTGATTAGAGGACCATGGAGATGGASTTCATAGGCTCGTATGACAAGAAAGTGGTCCTAAGAGCCATGCACTAGTACCCGCTGAATATTGTGTAATCGCACAACATGGAGGGAGTCATGAGGTAGGGTGATATAGAGTGGGTTGAAGAGTATTTTATTTATGACAGAGAGCCACCACACTATCTGCAACAACTTCCAGAAGACTTACAGGTATTACTCTGCAAACATCATATGGTATTTAGTGACATTCCTCCTGGAATTCCACTTGATAAAGTTTACAAGGACAAGTTTGAAAAAACAATCAAAGAATTGTTGAAAATGGGCCACATCCGCCCTAGTTCCAGCCCGTTTGCCTCTTCTGTTGTCTTAGTCAAGAAGAAGGACAATACTCTGCGGATGTGTATTGACTACATGGTTCTAAACAAGAAAACAATCTAGAATCAATACCCCATACCCATGATCAATGAATTAGTGGATGAGCTTAGGGGAGCTAAATTTTTATCAAAGATTGATCTTCGATCAGGGTACCATTAGATTAACGTACGAGAGCAGGACATACCTAAGACAACCTTTTGATGCCATTATGGGCATTATGAGTTTCTGGTCATGCCATTCGGGCTAACTAACACCCCTACCACTTTCCAGTCATGCATGAATCATGTGTTCAATAAGTAGTTGAGGAAGCTCTTATTGGTCTTCTTTGACGACATCCTCATATACAACAAAACATGGGAAGACCATTTGCGACATCTTGATGAAGTACTTGGTATTATAGAGATTTAGCAGTTGTATGCAAAGGAATCCAAGTGTGAGTTTGGTATGACAGATATGCTCTACTTGGGGCACGTGATTGGGGAGAATGGGGTACATGTGCACCAAGAAAAGATCAGGGTGATCATTGAGTGGCCAACTCCCAGGAATGTGACAGAACTAAAGAGTTTCCTTGGTCTTTGCACTTACTACATGAAATTTGTTAAAGGATTCTCACAGTTGACAGTGCCACTGACCGATCTCACCAAAAAGGGGGCTTTAGTTTGGGTAGAGGAGGCCCATGAGATATTCGAGAAAATGAAGTAGGTGATGAGTTCATGCCCTGGTCTGGCACTCCCTGATTTCACTCAACCCTTTGTCTTGGAGTGTGATTCTTTAATGATAGGGATGTGATTCTTCAATGATAGGGATAGGGGCCGTCTTAATGAAAAATAACCATCCCATTGCTTTTGAAAGCTACAAACTTATGGAGTATGAGAGACATTATTCGATATACAACAAGGATATGTTGGCCATCATGCATCCATTGGCCAAGTTCAGGAAATACTTGGCGGGGAACCGGTTTAAGGTGAAGACATATCACAATAGCCTAAGATTCCTCATGGAGCAGAAAGAATTGAGTGAGAGGTAACAAAAGTGGATCAATAAGATTCAAGCTTATGATTTTGAGATAGAGTATGTGAATGGAAAGAACAATGTGGTGGTTGATGCTCTTTCCAGAATACCACCCACTCTCTCACTCATAGAGGTTTCAATGGATTGGAAAGCTCTAATATTGGTAGAGTATTCCAAGAATCAATTTGCTTGTGAGATCCTCGATGGACGAACACAAGATGAAAACTACAGATTTATTGACAATATCATTTATTATAAAGACATGATCTACCTCGTACCAGAGTCCCGGCTTAAGAACAAAATTATGCAGGCAACACATAGTTCCCCATTGACAGGACACCCTAGGTACTTGAAAACCTACAGGAAGATCATGGAAATATTTGCATGGAAGGGCCTTAAAATCAATGTGCTGAGATTAGTAAGGGAATGCAATGTCTGCCAACAAAATAAGACAGAGCACACTCATCCTGCTGGATTACTGTAGCCACTTCCCATCCCCGAACAAAAATGGGAAAGCATCTGTATGGATTTCATCACTGGGTTGCCTAGGTGTAGGGGAAGGATTGCATTTATGTGGTGGTTGAAAAGCTCATGAAGTTTGCACACTTCTTCTCCATACCCTCCAGGTATTCAACAACACAACTGGCCGAGCTTTTCTTTAGAGAAGTATTCTGATTGCATGGATTGCCAAAAAATATCGTCAGTGACAGGGATCCTCGATTCATGGGAGGATTATGACAGAAATTATTTAGACTGGTTGGAACATAGCTGACACTGAGCACCAATTATCATCCTCTAACTGATGGACAGACCAAAATTGTGAACAAATGGTTAGAGGGCTATTTGAGGAATTATGTGTCAGGGAAACAGAAAGCATGGATAAAATGGCTCCACTTGGGGGAACACTGCTACAATACCATGTTCCATATGTCGATCGAGATGACACCCTTCCGAGCCTTGTATGGTTATGACGCTCCCACATTCGTGGACCAAATATTTAGTGACAACAAAGTGCCTAAGGCAAAATATTGGATACAAGAAAGCTAGGACATCCTACAGGTTCTTAGAGACAATTTGCAGTTGGCACAGAATCAACAAAAGATGTATGCCAACAGGCATCGAGTAGAGTGCATCCTTGAGTTGGGGGATCTAGTATATTTATGATTGCATCCTTATAGGAAATCCTCACTCAAAATGAAAGGGTCAACAAAAATAAAACCCAGATTCTACGGTCCTTATCACATCTCGAGGAGAATTGGGGAGGTGGCATGCGAGCTATAGCTTCCAGAGGGTAGTAAGATACATAATGTGTTCCATGTTTCATGCCTCAAGAAGGCAGTGGGGTAGCATATCACCACTTCCACTGAGTTTCCACCCTTGGATGAAGAAGGATAGTTGGTTCCACTTCTTGAAGCAATCTTAGAAGTAAGGGAAGGCAGGTTGAGGAATCACACCATCAAAGAATATCTGGTTAAATGGAAGGACTTGCCTACAAAAGATGCAACTTGGGAAGGAGAACATGTGCTTCAACATCTAGGATTGAGTTTGCTTGAGGACAAGCAATCTTGGGCAGGGAGGATTGTAATGGCCCCTTCTGCATAAAGGCACCATGGTGAAAATTCCGCTAGCCTAACTCATTCCCATGGACCAAGGCGAAAAAAAAGACCTAGGGGACAAAAAGTGCCTAGGATGACTTTATAAAGTTAATTTATCCAAAAGGGGGACATGGGTCCTAGGAAACTCAAAAGTCACTTTAATTTTATAAAGCGAAAAAACTCACTTAAGTGACTTTATGAAATAAAGTAAAATAATGAGTGGAAAAAAGGCAAATGAGAAATAAAAGGGTAAAAGTGAGGAGTCTCTCCTCATTCTTACGCTTGCTTATTGAGAAAATAGATTTGGAGAGCTCTTGGAGAGTTTTCTAGGGTTTTTGGAAACCCTTGCATTTATCTGTGGTTTTGTTGTTGCAACAATACACCCTAGTCAATTTGAGGGAGGGATCGCTTTAGATCTCTTCATTGGATTCATTGTAGCTGAGTTATTTTCATGGTAGCTAAGTTCCTTGCCTACTGAAATCGATTTTAATCACAAGAGGGTGAGTTTGGGCTCAAAACTGATTATTGGACATTGGAATATCCATTTCTTTGTGTGGGGGCCAAGTTACTTTCTTTTGGGGTCGATATTCTCAAATCCAGGCGCATAATTTGTAGTTGGGTGCTTATTGAGTGAGTGGTTGTGTTGTTACTCTATGAATGGAGTTATAGCCATGGGAGAATAGTTTAACTTGTTGGGAAGTCACTTGGGGTGATGAAAGATGACTTGGGCTCTTGAGAAATTGTGCTACACTTGTTGGGCACCACAATAACTACAAAAATCATTCCAGTCTTCTCTGGGGTGATTTGCATCTAAGATGGATGACATATCACTATGGAATACACACCCTGTATTAGGGATTGAGTTCTAGAGGGGCACCATCCATTTATGGGCAACATTCTTCTCTTTGAAAATCGCCCTCATATGGTGGGTTGTGCAACTATATACCTGGTCGAATCTCTGCTCCCTGGATTGTCAATCTTCAGTCTTCCTTTGCCGCTACAACAAGACATAATCCCAGGCTTAAGAAGGCTACCTTGTTGCTGCAATATATTACTACTAAACATGTCATAAAATAGACCAATTTATTGTTGTAATACTAAAGTTTTTAGAGGACTATATGATGAATAAAATTGCCACTTAGAATTAGATAACAATAAGGTTTAACTCGCTGATTTGTTGTTACTTATCTCCAC
>SNQJ01S0174411.1:0-20235 GCA_010110895.2 Picea sitchensis | reverse complement strand
TATTACAATTTTTTATGGAAATGTAGAGTAACCAGGTGGTCTTTTGACCGGCTGAATTTCTGAACTCTGAATTTTGAACAATAATGTTCAATCTTTGGCGGCTCGCTGGAAATTCACCATAGTGCAACTTGGTGGATAACAGGCCCCACTAAATCACCTTTTAAATTACAAAATATGTAGTTAACACACCCATAATCCAAGGAAATCGTTGAAGCTTGGTGGAGGGAGGGTAATTGAATCATCAACTTGCACAAAGTCTCTAGACCTAGAGTTGGAGGTAGCTCATTAAAGATTAAGATAAAGTCTATCTAGTGTAAGTTTGAATCCTTTCATGGTCCACCTAACTATTGGATCATGTGTACTAACCACTTGTTTGAAGATGTATGTCTCTAGTCAATATTTTAGATTCCAAGTGATATTGTGCAATGATCCTATGGTTTTTGTTATGATGCACTCAAGACTGCTCGTTGGCCACCAACCGTGTAACTTTTCCAATTCACCATACTTCAAATTAGAGAGGGACTATGTTGTTCAGTCCCACAACTAGAATTATGCTGAATAGGTCATTAAGGGGCATATACTGGAAGAAAATGTCTAACTATTCCAACTAAAATTACAGTGTAATCCAACAACATCTAGTCGTAGGGTCTTCTCCTTTGTCAGTAATGTTATGGGTTGATTGATATGCTAATGCACAAACCTCTCCTCCTCGATGCTCTCCATGAAAAGTCACATAGGGGAAATTCCTATAAAATTTGAGCAATACGAATAAGATTATAAGATAAGACAATTTTATTAATGTCTAACAAACAACCACAAATAGGTTAATGGGACTGCTAAGTAAAAGATTATCAATACACCATGGGAGAGCAAGGGTCACTCCTATAAAAGCCAAAAGCATATCAAATCTAAGATCTAAACTCTATAAACTAGGAATGTAATGTTCCTAAGCCAATATGCAAGGAACATCACGGTTTTGGGTGTCCTTTTAAACTTTTTCTGGTCGTGGTGTTTCGGCCCTTTCTCCTTGGTGGCAAGAATATTCATTCATCTGTTGGCAAGAGATCTAACCTACATGGTAGATCTATGAGCTAGACTATTTCTGAGCATATTTTCAGTGATCTACATCACCTATGTGTGGCTGCTCTCCTTCAGAAATTTGAGGTAAGGTTCCAGGTAAGATCTTACGGTCAGATCTGTAAGTTGTTGTTTACTTTCTACAGTTTCATTAATAAGATTTACTGTCTATCTACTTACATAGATTAGATCAGTTTACATTTATCAGATCTGGACTTTGTTTTGAGATTGGTTCTTACTTCTTATTTCTGAAGTTTGTTGTATTGCTTATGATCAGATCTATGTTTATTTGAGTTTAGATCTGTATAAGTTTTTACACCAACATTGTAGATTTAGAACTGATGTTTATTTAGCTAAATATCTAAACTAGATTAGATCTGAGTACTCATGTTTGTTTTCTCTGTTCTAGCAGTGTAGATTTGTTTTTCTGAATATAAGACCTAGTTGTTATTCCCACTGAAATTTTAAAAGGACACTTCTATTCTGCTTTACTGCCCTAATTCTAACATGGTATCAGAGCTAAGGGTGTGAAGAGAGCTCAAGGATTTAATCTTGAGCCTACACAGATCCACTTTGTTAGGGTTGTTTTGTAGAGATCAGCCATCTAAACTAACTTAGATCTAAGCATGGCTTCTTCATCAGTTAAAGCTGAAGACAAACTCGTAGGGGATGCAAATTTTAATGCTTGGAAATACAGAATAATGAACGTTCTTGAAGAGAATGATCTAGAAGAGTTTATCTCTGGGGAGATTGAAGAACCTACCACAAACACAGTCAGGGCAACATATAAAAGGAAACAAACCAAGGCTAAAAGAATAATTTTTGATTCTATCAAGGACAACATGATGCCCATCGTTGGTCATCTAAGGACTGCCAAAGATTGTTTTGATGCTTTGGCAAACCTGTATGAAAAGAAGGCACCTACTCAGAAAAGAATTTTGAAGAAACAATTACGTACTTTGAAAATGGGAAAGGATGATACAGTTGCCACCTTTTTCTCCAAAATTGCTCAAACCAAGGATCAACTTATTGCAATAGGAGTTCCTGTAGATGATGATGACCTTGTTCAAACAACTTTTGATGGACTTCCTGATGCTTGGGGAGTTTTTCTTGCATCCGCGAATGGAAGAGAATCCTAACCTAATTTTGAAAGATTGTGGCATGACTGCTTAGAAGAAGAAGGAAGACTAAACAACATAAATGACTATTCAATTCTAAAAGATCATGCCCTTGCAGCAAATACCAAGAAATGGAAGAAGTTCCCTAAATCAAAAGGAAAAGGTAAGAAACCCCAAGGTAAGCTATCTCATCTAAATCCTCATTTATCTAAAGTTAAATGTTTGAACTGCAATAATCTAGGACATTGTGCAAGAGATTGCAGGAGTCCACCCTTTTAGTAGAAAAGAAGAGGAAGATTTCAGGCTTCAGTTGCCACTAAAGAGGCTAAATCCCAAGAGGAGCCTCAAAGAAAACAAACCAGGGCTGCCACCAAACAGCAAGAACAACAAAAGGAATATTATCTCATCTCAGCTCTTTCCGGCACTATCACCAAGTCAAAAGAGATTTGACTAATAGACAACGGTGCTTCCAGACACATGACAGGCTTCAAACAAAACCTTGCAAACTATCAAGACAAGAAATTCAAGGCAAAGGTTGAACTAGGTGATGATGGCACCTATGACATAAAAGGTTTTGGTTCTACCTCTTTCCGGTTTCACTCAGGTAATATCTTTCACATTGATGAAATTCTTTATGTACCTTGTCTAAAGAAAAATTTAATCTTTGTTCCAGTCTTAGAAAGTAAAGGTTACTCAGTAGCTTTATCTAAAGGAAAAGCCCTCTTGTGGTCCTCAAATGAAGATTTAAGTACTGCTATAACCATTGGAACTCGTGAGAGTGGACTCTATAATATTTCAGGTCAGGTTGTTCAAGCTCTAGTTCATGAGACGATCAATCCCTGCGAGCTTTGGCATCGAAGACTTGGACACCTCAATTATAATGCACTTCTAGGTTTGCAAAAGATGGTGACAGGTATGCCAGTATTTTCTGTTGAGCATGATAGTGTTTGTAAAGGTTGTTCACTTGGTAAGAACATAAAGAAACCCTATCCTCTCAGTTATAGAAAATCAAATGGAATTTTGGATTTAATTCATTCTGACCTTTGTGGGCCCATGTCTGCACCCTCTATGAATGGTTGTATTTATTATATCATTTTTATTGATGATTGTTCGCTGTAAAACTTGGTTATTTCTTAAAAGCAAGATGAATCTTTTAGCGATTTCAAAGATTTCAAGAATCTTGTTGAAAATCAAGCAGGAAGACACATCCGAGTTTTAAGAACAGACAACGGCAAAGAATATGACTCCCTCAAATATGATGAAATCTGTCGAGCCTCTGGAATTAAGAGGGCTAGCGTACCATACAACCCTCAACGAGGAGATAGGTTCTTTGAAAGAAGAATAAGAACCTCTGTGTGAAGTAGCCAGGGCTATGATGCATTATCAAAACTTATCTCTATCACTTTGGGTTTGTCGATGGTTGTTGTCGTCCTAATGCACACTTGTAGGCGTGAGCTAAGTCCAGCTCACTTAGGTGTTGCCCTCAGGAACACAATGGTTCAACAACTGTCACCTTGACAAGAACTCCTTCTGTCAGGTCTGAACTTACTCTAGGGAAGCCAAGGGGGTAATCCCTAGTTACTAAGTTAATTTTAATTACAATGTTCACAAGAGTTGAACTTTAATTGATTATAGGCTAAGGGGAAAAACCAGCCTAAGATGACAAGCAACAAATGCAAGTGCAAGTCCAAGTCTAAAGATGAATGAAGCCCTTTCTAGTCAACTAAAGACTAGTGCCTGAGGTTGGGCAAATGGGTCAACTATGATGTTTGAGGGTTGTTAGATTCCTATGTTTACAAAAGAATTACTTCCCACAAACAAGATTAGGTTATTTAAATTATACAAGGATTATACAATGATACAAAAGATACAAGTGATATAATAGATACAAATATTCCACAATCTAAGCCAAGCATGCCCCAAGTGGCACCTCCCTTGGACCGCCTTCCCAGGCAACTATCCACTCAAGCACTTGGGATCAAAGTAGAGTGATGCTTCCCCAAGTGGGATACTGAGTCACTCACTTTATCCACACCATAAATACAGAACTGATCAATAAGATATATCAATGAGCAAATAATCACATCAACATGAAGGATAAAACAATTAGTTGCGGTAAAGATATAACAGTAAGATGATCACAATATGTGTTGGCCTATCCAATGCATCTACTTCCCAAACATACACAAATTGTGATCTATGCAACTAGTGTTCTTTCTTAAGATTTTATATTTTCCCAACCTAACTAGATGTGTGTCTTAATTCCTAGTTCCACCAAATAGCACTTGGGTGCTCAAGATCACGAGCACTGACCCTAGCTTCAAGGTCGGTAGGTCACTTCCACCTGATAAGAAGTGAGTGGAGAGGGGATCTCTAGCAGAAATGTGAGACTGGAGTCCCCCGCCACTTCCCCAAAGGCTGTCCCTCTTGGATTTTTAGATGATGGAAAAAGATTATGACCCAAATGTTACTAAGTGTTTTTTAGGACCCTCGGGTGGAGTCTTTAAATTGTGTTGGGTTGATTTTAAAAGAGTTTTAAGCACTTTTGTTTCTTGATTTAGCAGAATGGCCGTGAGCAAAATGTCCAAAGCGAGTGCTTGAAAACAGATTACACCATGAACATGTAAAGATGAAGCTGTTAAATTATAGCAAAGTGTTTAAACCATCAATGTAGCATCACATGTAAGAACATGACCATGAATCGTAAAGCATATAATGATAATTGAAATGAAATAAGAGATGAAACTTTAAGCACCTAAAAGTTTAAACATAAACATGTAAAGGTGATTAATAAGACTTATAAGTTGTTAAGATGTGAGAGCATTCAAAGATAGATGAGGCTATGAACAATAACACTAAACCATTCACATCTACACCCTAAGCATTATACCAATTTGTGTTTGAACCATCTAAGCTAGCATCATATGTAAGTTATTCAAAGATAATGAAGACTAAACCAATAACCAATACATGTGAAGAGCTAGCAATATAAAAGAAATATGTAACTTTAAAAGAAACACATTTAGATTAGTTAGAGCATGTGAATAATGTAAGATTTTATGATAAGTTAAGTTTGTTATTGTGAGAACTTAAGAGTCTTAGAGATTTAGATCACATTGGCATAAGTGATTAAGCTATCAATATCAACCATCAACATGCTATCATATGTGCTTAAAAGTGTGTGCAAGCAACTCAAAACATGTGCATGTGTTAGATCAAACCACTAAACAAACAAATTGTGCCAGGGTGTTATGTGGAGTTGTAGGAAAGGTCAAGGGGCTTGAGTCAGGGCTTTGAGAGCAGTGACCCAGCAGAACTTCCCCCTTGCTGTCACTACAGGTGAGGCTCACCATTTAGGAGAGACAGAGTCAAGGAGCGTCCCTAAGGCAATCTGGCTTAATGAAGGGCTAAAGACGTTCGGAAGACTTCATTTGGTAGGCCAGTCAGTAAGGAATATGGTGGTTGCACACATTTTAGCAGAGAGACAGACAAAGAACTAGAAAGTGCTAGGTGGGTTGGTACTTCATAAGCATTAAACTATCTTTATTGGCTCTACTTGGTAATAGATTAATGCTGTATGTATTAGTGAAGTCAATGATATCTCAATATATGAGCAAAAGATTAATATCACTTCTTCAATAAAACATAAGAGCATTCAATTTTCAATATTAAATCCTTGTATCATATCGATAATGCAATAAATATGTCAAAACCAAGCTCATATATAATGTTGTTACGTCCCGCTATATTGCGGCTTGGGCATGGCGTCGACTTTATTCCAATAGGCCAAAATTATGACAAAGAGCAAAAACGTTTGTTAAAATTAGCTTAGAATACAATATTTAACTCAATGTCAGTCAATAGAGCTACCAAATGTCAACGTTGCAGGTACAAGCAAATAATAAAGTGGCGTCTGGTATATAATTTTGGTGAGTACGCAGGTTAGCTAGCCAATGTTGACGTTTTGACAATTTCAACCGACAAAAATACAATTTAACTCTCCACTGACTGTAGAGAGGGGAAGCAGGGGCCATACCTTTCTATCAAACAGAAAGTTTAGATTAAAGATAGCGTTGTCCTCTTGGGTTGATTCAAAGCCTTTGAGGGTTAAACTAGGTTAGTTAGGGTTTACTTGATTTGAAGAAGTGCAGAAAAGTTTTAGTAACAACAAGCTCAAGGACAATCATAGACTAGTGCCTTGGTTGTGAATTGGTAAGTATGGCTAATGGTTTTAGAAGGAGTTCAAACCTAAAAACAAGAGACCTAGGATTTAATAATTTTATAAAGCAAGGCCACTAATCTAATCTAAGAAGAAAGACTTATCTATAGGTGTAGCTAAAGCTAGGCCCGAGCTAAAATCTCTCCCTTAAAGACTCTTTTGGCAAAACGACTAACTTATAAGGATAAATCTAGGGCTGAAAGTGTTGCCAATACAAGGCTTCTCATAAACCTAGAAGTAAACCCCTAGGTGTAACAATTAGGCCTAGGATCACTTCTCTTCAATTTTACATGCTCAAAGCTGGCCAAGACAAGAGAGGGTTAGTTGTAACCTTCATGGCTAAACTGACCTTCTCAAATCAATAGTTAAAAGCATCACTTCTTAGGACATATTGCGACTTCACTTTGTGTTGCAGCTCCTAGGTTTCAGGATCTAGTGATACAACAGATAGCAGAATGCAAATGTTAGACAACCCCTATTCAATCAAGAAGCTTGAAGAAGAACACTTACAAGAAGATGAAGAAAAACCAAATCCAGCTTAGTTGTAAACCTTCCAATAACACACATACTTTACCACAGCTTTGCCAAAAAATAATCCTTCAAAGAGGTTGCGCCACACTTCAAAGAGACAAGAACAAACCAAGAACAAAGAGACTAGAAATGTCACTCTCGATGAGAACAAGTTATGTTATGATCAAAGGAAAAAGCATCCTCTAGTATACAATACTTTGACCTTTAAATTACAAATTAAGTCAACAAAATAGCCAAACGAGGCTAACAGTTCAATTTTTAATCATTTGTTACTTTTTACATGCTAAATACCAATGAAAAATCAAAGGCGTCAAGCCCCTAAAGGAGGCGTTGGCCCTTTTGGGGCTCAATAACCATCAGCCCGAGCAGACATTGCCCCTCCTGGGGGCTCCAGAAACCTGTCACACATGCCAAACAAAACTAGCACACTGCCACATGCTCCAAAAAAACATCCAGCCTGCCCTGGTGGCGTCCTGATGAACTAGGTCAACGTCCAAATGCAGGGGCTGATCCCCATATGCCATGGTTTACGCCAAAGCGCGCGTCACGATAGAGCCCCTCTTCTTCTATTGCGGGCTGCGTCTGGGTTGTCCTGCCTCTGCCATCCCAGCGTCCATCAGATGAACTTCATTTGCGGAGGTCCGTGATCTCTCCCATGTGCCCGTCATTTTTGGGCGGCGGTCACATCAAAACTATGCCTCGGGGGCTCGTGGTCAAAACATCATGGCAATGCAAATCACATTTCATCATTAAATTTATAGAATATATGCATAACATCTCTAACAAATCTTAATAGCTCAAAGACCCTACAAGCCCACTATACAAAGTCAAAGCAACCAAGGGCAACCCACTATTGGGCTAATACCCACAAGAAATGGAGAGTCTCCTCAAGGGTTATTCAAATACGCTATTGGTGGCGTGAGGTGGTTTTAGGGATGTCTAGTCATGAGTGGAACCTAGAGTGGGAGGTGTTGTCACGTAGATTGCCTTTGTGGGGTATTTGTACCCGGAGTCATGGATGCATTTTTCCAAGCCCTTGTGCCTTATCTTTCTTTATTTGTATTTTCTCAAGCCTTGTGGCCGAAAAGGACTTAGCTGCCTTGGCTAGGTGGCGGTGACAGCGTTACTGCTGGTATCTTCCTTGAGAGGAGAGTGGCTCATGATGAGACCCACCTTCCTTTGGCCATGCAACAAAGGTCACTACCCTGGCGTGACCTTTGGTTGCATGACCAGATGGTGGCAATGTCATAAAGCTAAATACCTATGAACATAATGGGCGTGATGAGACCTCCATCCTCTTAGTTAAGGTCTTGCGCTTATTTATTTATCATTTTCTTAGGGTCCCTAGGTTTCTTATGAGAGGCTGCGCTACCGGGGATACACCGACTCTGTTTGGAACTTCATGGCTTTGCTCTTTTGTTGCTTTATAGGGCCTTTGGCCTTCTTTACCTAACACAAGATGTACCAGGATGGTCCTCCTAATGGCCCGGACTAGGGAATTAGGAGATGAGGGTTTCAAAAGATAAATGTGATGATACTATGAAGGGGCGAGACTGATGGTTACGCAAACCCTGCGGTGGCTAACAAAACCCATGAGCCACCAACTTATATTACCATCAATTACTTGGTGGTCAAGTGGATTATTTTAAGATCCAAGCAGTCATCAAAATGAAAGAGATCTAATGCATAGAAGGGTTACATAATGATCAAATATGACACATACCATGATACCTCCGGACCAATTACCTCATGGAGCAAGAGCCTTTTCGATGCAAAGTAAACCGGTAGTGATGGAGAGTGCTAGCATGAGGACAAGTCACAGTGAGAAAGAAGATGGAATTACTCGGGGACCAAATTAAGCTCTGCTCGGTACTCCATGTCTAGGACCATGTGGGCCTCGAGACATGATCTCTAGTTATCTAGATATCGGGGATAACATCATCAACGAGACATGGCTTCAGCGAAGTGAGGAACACCGTCGATACGTGTTGCAGCACAGCACACACTCGACAAAAGGCATCGGCAACAAAAGACGGGGTGGCATTGCCACCACGTAAAGCAACAACATATAAATAATTGTGCATATGGGCGATTGAGTAAATGTGCATATAGGTGATAAGTAAATGTGCATATCGGGCAATCATAAATGTAAATACAAAGTAGAATGCTTACACGGCGTACCCTGTTGCATGTTGGTGTGATGAAACGACCAATGTAGCCAATCCGGAGCATCTTCGATAACTACCTTTGTGCTTCATCTTAAGCCAAAATTGTGATAAGTTAAGCAAAAAAATGTCATGAGTTGGAACATATATCACATCATCGGAGTCCCAAACTCTAGCATGGAGGCCGAGGTGGGAGGGATCTAAGCCAAAGTCAAATACCACAAAGCCTCAATCCTATCAAGAAAAGGTCTTGAGATTTTAAGGTTAAGAAAGCGGACACAAAGGGCCGATTAGGCTGAGGCTGGATACCACATTCTAAGGAAAGAGTTGGTGAGAAGTTTGAATATGCAGGATCATCGAAGAAGGTTGAAAAGCGATTGGAAAAGTATAGCAACCAACCCTTGAAACCTAGGGTTTGCCAGGAGGAAACTCAACACAAAAAGTACTCAACTACACACCGAGAATGGAAAAGCAAGGCAAAGTAATACTCGGTGGTTGGGGTTACCAGGGTCATATGAACTACCTTCCTGGGCAGCGATATCCTTACTTGTATCAAGTTTGAGAACCTGTGATTGGTCGATAATCATCTTTATAAAGGATTCAAGTGCTTTCGACATACTCATCAAACATCTCAAGGTGAAACTGAAAATCATCTGAAAAAACAAAGTACTAAGTCATCCTTGGTGTTTGGAAGCTACAAAGTAAGACTTCATCTTCATTTGTTGCCACTGGTCATAAGTATTTGTTGTGACAAAGCAGGAACTTTCTTGGAGATGACCTCTCCGTCATCATATATGGGATCTGTATTATAACCAAATGTATCCCACCTAAGTCTCCCAACACGTATGAACTCATCGAAATCAGTACATGTCGGTGTCGATTATCTGTAGAGTCAAAACATCAATATTTTTCACTCTGCATGTCCTTAAGGCGAGAACCATCTAAACTGGAAGGAACAATGTACCAAGCTTGAGCTTCACAGGAGCTTCAAGTATTTGTATATCATCATCTGATGGAAGAACTCCCTCTATATCTTCAGTCTCTTGGAACATAGAAGTCGACTCGTCGAGGTTTCCGAACCGCCTTCATTTTTTTGAGTCATAAAACAAGGCATCATTAGAAGAATCAAAATAACTTACCTCATTTTCTTCATCTTATTCTTGCGGGGATTGGCCGGGATCTTGGAGAGCTTCATCGGTGGGAATGATTAGCGGTGCTTCATCCTCATTGATTGCTTCTTTGTCTTCGATTTCACATCAAGGGACTTCTACTTAGTTTGAGGCTTCCATCTCTTCTTCATCTTACGAATATACGATTGTCATTAGCATCACAGGAAATGGAAAGTGACTATCTTCTTCGCACATTTGTATAGGAGAAAGCGGGTTCTCGCATGACCTAATAGGTGGGAGAACGTAAGGTGGATGCTTCATTATCTTCAATTCAATTCTTGCTCCTCATTCGCGTTCTCGTCTGGCACGGCTGAAAACTTGTTTCTCTCTTTCTTGTGCATCTTCAACAAAGGTTTCATGGAACCAAATTTCATTGTGTTGAGAATGTCCATGGCATCAATCTTGATGATGAAAAGACTCCTACTCTATTTGCATGGCCATCTTGTGAGCCTCAGGAAGTGTTTTCGGCTTTTCCTTGTCTAGAATGAAACTCAAATATACCTGAAGTCCATTAGTATAAAGGTAAACAAGGTACTTGTCTTGAGGACGACAGCCATGAGGAATCAGGTAAAGTGACTTCGAGGAATCTAAAAGCATTAATCTATAGCGGTCTCAGATTAAACTTGTCTTACATCTTCAAGTTCCTTCAGTAATGATTGTATATCTTCAATTTTCCTTGGTCCCACCTTGCGAGGAAAACCCTTTCAAAAATGCTCCATAGAATCAATCTTTGGCGGTGGAAAGCCATCATACACCATCTTGAGACTTCTCTCCATGGGGAGGCGGAGAAACTTCATCACCAATCTTTAGCCTCATCATCGGCGGGGAAGTGTGGGAGAATTTCAAAATCTTCTCATGTTGGTTGGGACAATCTTCATCGCGCCATCAAAGCTTGAGGGGCCCTCCTCATAGCGAGGGGGCATTTTCCTGGGATATCAGGGATTTCACTCATATCTAAAGGTCTATAGCTTCACGGGTCCCATTGTGAAGTCATTGTTGACTTTTTCATTAGTGAGTCATGGAATAGTTTTCTTGAACTACCAAAGAAATAGGGAAAAGGCTAGTGAATTAGCCAGGTAAGCAAGGCTTACAAAAGATATGTCGTTGAGAATATAGACTCAGTGTTCCCGACATGGCCTTAAAATGTTGTCGCATGGTTTGTAGGAAGGGTCCAAGGGCTTGAGTCAAGGATTGAAACCAGCGTAACAAGAGCATCCCCACCTACTGTCACCTCGATGGGGGGATCTTTCTTTTTAGGAGGGCAAGTCCAGGGAGGCGTCCCTAAGACAATCGGCTTAATGAAGGGGCTAAAAAAGGAATTGGGTCAGGGAGAACCCTTCCCGCAAGTTGGAAGTAGAATGATTCAATTAAGAATATCAATGATGATTGCACACGATTTTAAGGGATATAGAGACAAAGAGAAAGAGAAAGTTAACTGCATTGGGTTAGTACTTTATAAGCATTCAAGGCTATCTTTTGATAAATATATGAGCAATAGATTAATGCTATTATTGGCGAAGTCAATGATAGCTCAATAAAGGAAAAAGATTAATATCACTTCTTCAATAAAGCAAGAGCATTCAATGTTCAATGGCGTCCTTGTATCATATCAATATTAATGCAATAAATATATCAAAATAGCTCATATATATAATGTTCGCTGCGTCACCTATATTGTTTCAGCAACAGGTATGACGTGGAAGCTTTTAATCAACTCAGGCCAAAATTATGACAAAGAGCAAGCACGTTTTGTTAAGAATTAGCTTAGAGATACGATATTTAACTCAATGTCAATCAATAGAACACCAAAAGTCACAACGTTGCGGTATAAGCAAAGAATAATAAAGGTATGGCGTCCATGACTATATAATTTTTGGTGTTACGCGGGTTAGTGTCCAGTATTGGACGTTTTGACAATTTCAACCGGTAAAAGTTCAAACTAACTCCACGGCTACATGAAGGAGGCAGGGACGCTTCTTTCTGTATCAACAAAGTTGAGATTAAAGATAGCGTTGTCCTCTTAGGGTTAGTCCTAAAACTAATAGGGTTAGGCAGCTAAGGTTAGTTAGGGTTTGCAGATTTGAAGAAGTTCGAAAAGTTTTAATGGCACAACAAGCTCAAAGCGATAAATCCTTGAAATTGGTGCCTTGGGTTAATGGAGTCGATAGAAGTATGGCTAATGGTTTGAAGGAGTTCAAACCTAAGGACAAGGGAACTAGGGTTTAATGGTGTTGAAAAGGCAAGGACACTAACCCTAACACTAAGAAAAAAAGAGACTTAGCTAGGTGTGGCAAGCTAAGGCCTAGAGCTTCAAATCTCCCTTAAGACCTTCTTGGCAAAAGGACTAGCTTATGGACACAAATCTAAGGCTGAGGGTGTTGCTCCAATGCAGGCTTCTCATAAACCCTAGAAGTAAACCCTAAGGTGTAACTGAGTGAGCCTGGGATCACTTCTTCTTTCTTCAATTTATGCTCAAAGCCAGCCAAGACAAGAGAGGGTTGAGCCAGCTATGGCTAGGCTAAATGCCTGCTCAAAATCGATGGTTAAGACAAGCATGCTATGGGGACATAAAGCCCGCGACCTACTTGTGTTGTTGGCTCCCTAGGGTTTTCAAGGATCTAGTCAATACAACAGATAGCATTGAATGTAAATGTTAGACCACAACTATTCAATCGAAGCTTTGAAGAACACTTACAAGATGATGAGAAAAACCAAATCCAACCCTAGTTGTAAACCTTCCAATAGCATATAGCACCACTTTGCAAAAAAAAAATAACTCCTCCAAGAGGATTTAGCCACTTCCAAAGGGCAAGAACAAAACCAAGAACAAAAGACTAGAAATGTCCTCTCCAATGAGCAAGTTATGTTATGATCAAAAGGGGAAAACATCCTCTATTTATACAATACTTTTGACAAATTACAAATTAAGGTCAACAAAATGAATACCGGAGTTCAGTTTAATCATTGTGCACATACTAAATGCCAATAATGAAGCCCGAGGAAAAATCAGAGTCAAGCCCAAGGGGAGCGTTGGCCCTTTTGAGACTCGATAACCATCAGAAAGCCAGAGCAAGACATTGCCCCTCGGGGCTCGACAACTTTGTCACCGTGCCAATCAAGGCCTAACATCTTAGCATACGGAAATGGTCATCACATACGGTGAAATCACGATCAACCTAGGTCAGCAGTGGCGCAGGGGCTGATCCCCATATACCATGGTCTCTGCCAAAACGTCACGATGAGGCCCCTCTTCTTCTACGTGCCTTGAATTTCGTCCTGAGGCTGTCCACCCTCACCATCCCAACGTCCATCGATGGGCTCTTCAGCCCCATGGAGGTCCCGAGCTGATCATCTCCCCATGTGCACGATCCGGCTGGTACATCCCGTAGGGCATGGTCCACCGCATCAAAGGAAACTTCACGCTGGGGAGCTCATTAGTCAAAAACATCATGGCAATGCAAATCACATTTCATCATTAAATTTATGTCAGTGCCATGCATAACATCTCTAACAGTCTTCTAATAGCTCAAAGACCCACCACTAAGCCCACTATGCAAAGTCAAAGCAACTAAAGGGCAACCTATTGGGCTAAAATACCCACAAGAAATGGAGAGTCTCCTCGGGGTTACATTCAAACCATGTGGCCAGTGGCCGTGAGGTGGTGGTTTTAGGGATGTCTGGTCATAGTCCAGGATAGAGTGGGTCTGTGTAAGGTGCCTTTGTAGGAGGCGGTATTGCAGATCATGGATGCATTTTTTCCAAGCCTTATTGCCTTATCTTTTTTCTTTTGTTGTATTTTTCTACAAGCCTTGGCGAAAAGGACACTGCCTTGGCTAAGTGGCCCGGTGACAGCGTTACCAGTATCTTCGGCGAAATGAGGCGGCTCGTGATGGACCCCCTTTGGCCATGCAACGAGAGGTCACTGCCGTGGCTTGGTAACCGGATGGTGGCAATGTCATGCCGCTAAATACCTATAGACATAGTAAGAGCTCGTGATGAGACCTCCCATCCTCTGGATTAGGTCTTGCACTTATTTATTTATCATTTTCTTAGGGTCCCTCGGTTTCATATGAGAGGCTTTTATTGCCTTCTCGGGGATCCCTGAAGGCGAAACATCTCTAAGGTTTTGGTTTTCCTATGGCTTTTATCTTTTACCGGTACTTTTACCTCACGGGCCTTTAGCCCCTTCTTCCAACAAAAAAATATGTAACCCTCAAAGGTCATACCAATGGCCAGACTAGGGGAAAAGGATAGATGAATGGGTTTTAAGATGTAAAGGTGATACCATGCCGAAGGGGCCGGGCCCGATGGTTCGCAAACCCTCTTTGGTGGCTAAGCAAAACCCATGAATACCAACTTGCTAAGCCACCCATCAATTACCTAGCGTTAGTCAAAGTGGATTGAGTGTGAATCAAAGCGGTCATCTAAAATGAAAGAGATCTAATGCATACATAAGAAGGTTATAATGATCAAATATGACACGCCTACACCATGATACCTGGGACCAAATTACCTCGTAGACAGAGCCTTTTACGATGCAAATGGCCGTTAGTGATGGGTACGATGCTGGCGGCAGGACAAAAATGCAGTGAGAGAAATGGGTCCTCAGGGACCGTACTCGGTCGCTCACATCTCGGTACTCATGTCTAGGACCATGTGGGCCTCGAACATGATCTCCCAATTATCCCTAGATATGGGATAACATGCAGCAGAAACAACAAGGCATTGGCTAGCGGCGACAGGCATTGACGAAAAGGAGGGCACTAGGCGTGGTGTAAAGGGACACTTAAAGACACTGAAGGTGGCCTCGAGAGCGGTGGGCTCAAATAGGCACAAGGCTGTGAGCAAATTTGGAGTGAGGCCGTGGGCCTGAAAGGGGGGGTTACAAAATACCCCAAGATAATTGCTTAGTGTTTGATTTCAGAATGATGAAAACTCTAAACAATACCACTTACAGGCTTATGCTGGTATCAATGAAAAGCTTTAACAAGAGTAAACTTAGCTAGTAAACAATATCTCCAACATCAACATCATATGCTATCTAAGTGGGTCAAACAACTTCAAAGGTAATGGATCTAGAACCGCGTAAAAACACAAATGAAGCTATCAATCATAAGCAGGAGATACAACATATGAGAGTTATGAAAAGAAAGAAACAACCTAGCGGATGTAGGTCTACCTAAGATATCCGGTGTTCCACCGGGGGCCAGCGTCCCCAGTGGGGGCCGGGGGCCAGCGTTCCCCCGATCCAGGGGGACGAGAGTGCCTTGATGCGTTTCAAAAAATTTTGTAAAAAATGCAAAAATTAAAATTTTTAAATGAAACCGCGGCTGTTTTATAAATTAAAACTTAATTTTATTTAAAAATTCGGCCCATTCCCATTCAATATGATTAAAAAATTAAAACAGTCGCTCGATTCTCATTGCATAAATGTTAAATGTTAAAACAAGAATAGGGTTTTGATTTTAAGTTTCATTGTGAAGTTTGAGCCGCGACTTGTGAGCCCGCGACATAGCCATACGACTTGTGAACCTTACACGCCCGAGTGTGTGTGTGTGTAGAGAGCCGTGAGCTTGCAGTGTGAAGCATGGGAGGCTGTTGCGTGGGTGTGGAGGGACTGTGAGCAGTGACTTGAGAAGGTTTCAATCAATTTTAAAGTTTCTTGCTCGTGTGAGCTTGAACATTAAGCTAGGCAGCCATGAGAGCCAAGCCGCCAGCCCGCGCGAATTGAAACTTGATAGGAGCCCCCGATTCGGCTATTTCTTAGTGGTAATACTAATTTTCAAATAAACTTATTTAAATTTTTCCTTCCTTACTGAACTAGCGTTAATTAGCTTAGAATTTTTCCCTGGTTAATTTTCCTTATTTAAAGCTTAATTGTCGAGTCTCTGTTAATTGCCAAGCTCTAGCCATCAAATTATCATTTATGTTGCTTGCTGTACAGTGTAAACCACATAAAAATAAAATTAAAAAAAAAAAAAAAAAAAAAAAAACAAAATAAAATTAAAATTATTAAGTAATGAAATATTCGCTAGCGCGGGTTATATAAATTGAAAATTTTACCTGAGAAAATTTTGAAAGCAATGACATGAGTGATACGATTGGCGATGGTAGTGGGTGTGACAACTGATAATTGATAATGATGCTAGCAGAGGGTCATGTTGGGGCGTTGAAGTCGGTTTCTGGGTTGAAAGTGGAATTTGGGAACACATCATCGTGAATGACGCTTAAGGCAATGACCTACCTACCAAAGGTATTAGCACGGTTGCAAAGGACATTAAAATCAAAAATACGGTATATGTCACCAAAGTAGTTAGTTCAACCATCAGAAAAGAAGGACGCAAAAGAGGTGGGTCACGCAACTGGGCATGCAATATTTGTGGACATCCTTGGGTTGGGAGTTATAGTTGAGTGAAGCAACACCTTTTGGGAATAGGTGGCAAAGGGGTTACTATATGTGAAGTATTAACCTTGGTGCAAAGATCTGAGCTTTTGAAGATACAAGTGGCAGCAGATGCAAAAGACACCTTCTCTAGCCAAAATGTCACGAGTGAAACTTATCAGAATGTGGAAGCAACTACAAGTTCCAAAAGAAAATCAAAAGGAAGAAATCATCCATGGGTCTTATGCCTCCACCATCTCCTGGTGATAGTGGGATAGCTTCATCCAAACATAACGGTTCTCATTCTTGTGCAATGGGACCAACTATTGCAAGGATGTACAGTAAGTTGAACCGTGATGATACATATGATGCCATTGGAAAATTTCTTTTGCCAATGGCATTCCTTTCCATGTCAGTCACTCTCCTTATTATAGGAGATGGTGAAGACGGAGAATTTATGGCAGGACCCTCATATGTGCCCCAGGTGAACATAAGTTGAGGACTGTGATCTTAGACAAGAAAGTGTCCAATATCATTGTGCACAAAGAGCGGATGAGACAGACTTGGGTGAGGGAAGGTTGTTCTATTGTTATGGATGGGTGGATAGACATTGCCAAACGTCCACTCATTAACATCATAGTTACATGCAGAGGAGGGCCTTTCTTTCTTAGAGCTATTGATTACATTGCGGAAAGCAAGATGCGACTTTCAATTTGAGCTAGCCGAGATGTAGAGGGAGGTTGGTCCCCATCCAATGTTGTCACCGGGTTATTGGCAGTCGCGGTAGTGTGCGAGGATCAGGCAGGTTGTTGATTCGGGATAAATACGGGGCATACACGGACCTTGCTGTTGTGCATGCACTCCAACAATGCACTAAAGACATTAAGGAAAATTGGTGGATATCGACTTAGTATAGCTAGAAACATGCCGGATGTTTATATGCAACCACTACACCTCCTTAGCCATGTATAGTTCTCACTCAAGGAAGGAGTTCCTCAAGTCCACAAAGACTAGATATGCTAGTTATTTTCTCTTATTGGAGAGGGTGTTGGAGGTGCAACCGGCATTTCAGGCCATGGTCGTGACACCGGAATGGAGTAGGTCGGCAGAATCCAAGACAGATGAGAGCAAGAAAATCAAGGTTCGGATATTGGATAATGATTGGTGGAAATATTGTGGTTATTTGGTGTCCACTCTTCACGGCCTATAGTTGAGGTCATTAAGCTACAAACACGATTCTCCTAGTCTTGGAGAAATCTATGAGACTTTGATAGCATGTTGGGTCAAAGTGAGGTAGCCATTAGGTAGAAGATCCTTCCCTTGGAGTTCTATCTCCACGACCCAGTTGACCATTATTCAGTAGGTGGGATCGAATGGACACACCTTTGCACATGGCAGCGTATGCACTCAACCCAAAATGGTATGTGGAAAGGCATGATAGAATTATTCCCATTGAGGATCCAGAGTTCAAGAAGGGATTTCGAGCTGCCATTACAAAGATGTACAATGCAGGAGAGGGTAGAACACTTAGGAGATAGTGGATGCAGGTTGCAAGTCTTAATGGTCCCTTCAACAAGTCTGATGCGAGGGAAGATCGCAATGACTTAGGCCAATATGACCCCATTGATTGGTGGACCATGCATGGGGATGTTTCAGTCCAACATCTTGCTATTAAGCTTGTTGTCTCATATTGTTAGTTCCTCTTCAGCAGAGAGGAATTGGTCCACTTATAGCTTCATCCATTCTATCAAGAGGAATAGACTTTCCTCTAAGATAGCAGAGAAGCTAGTTGCAGTGTACAATGCCCTACGTCTTGCACATAGGAAGATACTTGAGTATCGGAAGGGACCGACGACACGACGGGATGTGGATCCAGAGGATAATGCAGAGATAGATGGGGGATGCACGGGCCATTTTAACGCCGTTTGGTTGGTGTGTCATTGGTTCCTCATGAGAGTGACTTTGACTCAGAGACAAATAGTGACGTTCTTTTTGATGGTCCTGATGACTTCATGCTGGAGATGGATGTAGAGGACCGGCCAATGAGATTGACTCCATGATGGTAATTTTGAAATTTATTTTCAAAGTTCATTGTTTTCAGTTTTACATTTGAGTCTTGACTCTGGACACCGATGACGTCAGACCTTGACTTGCGACTCTTTACTATTTAAATTTTTGAGTTTGAGACGACTAATTCCAATTTACTATTTTAGTCTTTAGCTGCTAGCATCTACTATTTTAGTATTTTGCAAATTAATTAAGATTCTAGAATGATGAATGATAAATTTAATTTTAAATCAATGTATCAATATTTATTATTTTTACTATTTATGTTTCAACTTACATTTATGATTTATGAATCAATGTATTTCATTCTTGAATTTAGAGATTGAATTTTGAATCATGTTTAATAGTTTATAACTTTATATCATTTACAAATTTGAATTTTCAATTTACTAATTTAGTATTATTTAGTTGTTGAGATTTATGTTTTTGTTAGTATTTAGTTGTTAGTTTTGATTATTTACTATTTAGTCCTTTTTCAATCTACGAATTTATGTTATTGTTGAGATTTATCATTATTATTTTTATTTTTAGGGGTACATTTTTTAATTTTTTATATTATATGTGACGTCCCCCCGTCCCCATTTCCCAAAAATCCCTAAAATTTGGGAAACTCGTCACGTCTATGTGCGTCTCCACACCCTCGTCCCCGTCCCCGGCTTGGTGGAACGTGGATATCAAATGAAAAAGGAAGATAAACACCACTAGATGATTTCCTTAAATACGGGGCGATGTGAGATGACTCCCCTAAGGTGTCGGCAAGTGAAGTTACCACTACCAAGATAAACTTTGCACAGAAAGGGGGGGCTTTGAGTCCAGCCACTCCAATGAAAATAGAGGTGTTCTTGAATATGAACAAGGGACAAGCTGCTGGCCTACCCATTAGGCAAGAACTAACTTGATAATGCATGAACGAAGGACAAGCTGCTGGCCTACCCCTCAGGCAAGAACTATCATGATAATGCTAGCTATCATTATTAGATTGATTTTAGATAAAGAATGAAAGAGTATACAAGCTAATCTAAGTGTTATATTAACAAAAGAATAGCTAGCTAGGTTAGGTTACTTTTAGAGCTCTAAAACACTAAGAAAAACTTCAGAAATTTACAAAAGATGAAGGAAAAGAGAGGAGAAATGTCACCCAAGTCAAGGAGAGTGCTTGGGAAGCCTCTTAGGTGTTGCATGCATCTTGTACTATCCAAATATGACGTTGCCCTGCAAAAACAGCAAGTAAAAGCTTGCTGGAAATGCTGCAAGAACACCAATGTTATCTTCAGAAATTTTTGTGCATGCACAGAAAATTTCCAGCAAAGTATTATATTGAGAAAAATATATTTTTGACCTATCAATGAGCAAGTAAACTACATAAAATGAAGATGGATGATAGCAAGATATCAAATAACAAAAAAAACAGCAAGGAGTTTGTAGAAGCCAAGGTTGGAAATCTGCTCTAAAGTCTCTCCCAAACCCTAACCTGTGAGACAAATCTGCAACTCAACACAAAACATAG
>SNQJ01S0174410.1:0-20242 GCA_010110895.2 Picea sitchensis | reverse complement strand
CCTAAACATCATTTCAATCGAAAAATCATCATCAAGAGTCATAAACCTAGATGTTGCATTGGCCAAAATATCTGCATCTATATTTTTATCGCAAGATATAGAATTAATATTAAATGCATCAAATGAATAAATCATATTCCATACCTCTTCCTCGTAATCCTTTAGATGCAGAGACAGGAAATGAATAGTATTTCTTACCTGTCAAACAATGATCTCAAAATCACCAAACACTTTAAGGCATTTTACCTTGAGTTCAATGGATTTTTTAGGGCCTTGCACTAAGGATTCATATTCAACAATGTTGTTGGTGCATTCAAACTCTAAAAGGCATGATATGAGCATTTTTCCTTGCCTCGGGTCAATTAGGACACAACCTATTCCGGATCCATCCTATGTTTTAGAGTCATCGAAGAACATGGTCCACATGTCAGGAATGTTAGTCTTGTTAGTCAAACTAAAACCTAAGTTAGTTAGTACTGAACAGGCACTATTATGTATTTGTGGGCAGAGGCATGATTGTAATTTTGATGGTATTTCAAAAGGTTTTTCTTCGTAACGACCATAATCAGTTTTGAAAAAATAATTCCCCAAAACGGAATGAGCAAATCTTATGGGCACATTCTTACCCTCCAATTTCATCATTGAGTGCTTCATGTGTACTTCATGTGTGCTTCACTTTTTACACTGATCTTATTGGATTTTCCTCTATGAGGAAGCCACAGATGAGACCAATCAATAGAGAAATAACCTTGAAGTTTGGTTCACCAATCTCTGCTTAACAAAAAACCATAACTCTCTGGTATGTCTACCACAACTATGTTTATAGTCTGATGAACTCTAGGGTCAGATGACAATCTGATTAAAACATCTCTGAGTTATCCTTTTACCTTAACATCTATCATGTCTAATTGGATGATCATGGTTTTCGTTATTTGTGGGACAACATTTATTTTTTGGAAAACGGAAAAAGGCATGATATTGGAAGAGGCACTGGAATCTGCTAAATAGTTGTGTACATTGAAATTAAAAATTTCATAAGCAGAAAAGGTGGTACCTGAGATTTTGAAAAGGCGCCTATGCTTGTTGCGTTCATAGATGTTTCTATCTCCATTTTGTGTATCTCTTGCGCATTGCTTCTAGGTATTAGTCTCTTAGTAGCCGTGATAGTTTATGTCTAAGTGTCATGGAGTTTGAAAGCATCGTGTAGGAGTTCACGTTGTTGTGGAAGGGAGAAAATATCAAACATAGAAATATTAGCTTTAATCTTCTTCATGTCCTTGATTAAATTATAATCCAAGGCATGTGAGTTTGGATCGCTCTTAGCTTGTTCTCGAATCACCTTTTCATTACCTGGTGTCACATTATTTATTTCATTATTCTCAGCAGAAATAGAAGTGCTTGGTTTGTCTTTGTTTGCTACAATTTTTTTGTCAATTTTATTATTACTTTTTTATGGGACCGCATTACTTTGTTTTTGGATGAAAAGGGGAGTCGTTATTTTCCTAATAGGAATGTTATCTTCTTTGGAATACGATATATTAGATAGTGGACCTTTGATGCATAAGTTATAACCTTTTGGAGCAACGACTTTAACAACCTGTGAATATCCGGCAAGGATTTCCTCAATTTGTTCATCGTTTCACTCTACACACCAGTCCCAAAAGGGATTAGTTGATTCTAAGGGGGTTTCATCGGAAACACCAGAAGGAGCTTTCGCATGGCTTTCGTCATCCAAGCTTTGTTGATATAGTAATTGGTTTATCACCAAGGTCATAGAGTTGACCCATTGAGGGCATGTTCATTCTGGGTGATTTTGTTGATGATAAAAGAAAAAAGCATCATTACTGAAGCTATCTAAGTTGAAATCCATGTGTGGTGGTTCAAGTGGTTGTGGCGGGTTGTATGGTTTCTTAAAGAATGGGAGGAAATTTCGTGGCTTCAATGATCCTTCACCAACATTATTTTTAAGGTCCACAACTTCATTGGATAACTTCTTAACCATTTTGACCACATTATCGATATCCTTTAACTCCATGTCAAGAGTTTTATTTAATAGCAGTGGTTTCTTTCGAGAAAACTAAGTTTCCTCGTAACATGGATGTTGATCATATGCAGATAACTATCTTTCCATAGTCTCATCTTCATCAAAGTTTAATGCTAGTGTATTTCTATTTGATCATTCTACAAACATCCCTATGGAGGGGGTTAAAGAAGTTGTGTAATATTCAATAGCTAATGACTGAGCGGGAGCGACATCATGAGGAAAATTAATCAAGACATTAAGAAATATTTGGTTAAAATATTTTACTCTTTCACTTTTGTCCATTCTGATGCATCCTAGTTCACTTAGAAGATGTATGGATAAAAATAAATTATTAACATGATCTTCCGGGGATCCGGGTTTGTCTAGGTCGAATTTTGGTAGGAATTTATCAAACTTCTTTGGCATTTCATGAATTTTTCCAGCCAGATTGAGATCTCCTTGGGCTCTCCATCACGGTATAATTTCTTTGTGGATCATGTTTTCTCCCATTAGTTGTTCTATGGTGATTTTTGGTTGTTCACCTTCAAGTTTTTCTTCAGGTTTGATAAGGAAATGCACAACTCTGCTCAAAGGTATTGGGACTTCTTGTAATGCGGTTTCAATAAGGTCATCTACAGAGTCAACGTAAAAATAAGGATCTGTGTTAGGACGTTTACACGGGTCAGGAGGTTTAAACGGGTCGCTTTTCTCCTAGGGATTTCAGAGGTTGTAGGTAATTTTCCAAGAAATTTTGCATAAGCACGTGTAATTATACGGGTTTTGTGAAGCTCTTCTTGTGGTATGTGAAACCAAGTCTCAGTATGTATTTCAGGACTACGAGAGGGACTTCTAAAATTAGGCTTTGAGTTCTCATAGGTAACTTCTTGTTCAGACTTGACCCGAGGGAACAAGGTAGGTTGAGAGTTGGGATTGCTCGTTGAAGACTGTTTTCGGTTATTGTTTAATTCATGTATGTAAGCCATAAAACATGGCCCTCCTTCTAGCGCCAATTTTGTTGATGGGTTCAACTTCTCCCAACGATAGCAAGGGGTACTCCCCGGTATAGGGTCCCAACTAGACAATACGTTGTTTGGATTAGGAGTCCCATTTGGAATTTGGCTCAGCTGCCATTTGTTGTTGTTTTTTGCTTTTCTTATCGGTTACGGCTCAGTGTATCGATGAAGCGAATGGATGGTGAAGATGCAACGCAAAGATGTAGATGAAGACTATGTATGAAGATATAACTAATATATCGCTAATCTATGATAACCTATCATAGCTAGGAGCACACTAGAGTAACCGGTGAGTTATCAATGCAACCAAAATCTTACACAACTTTTATATAGTTAGTTGTAACAAAAGAGAGATTGGATACAAGTGCATACAAATGTACATAATCATATTAGTCTAGATCACAAAAATATATACAATAACAACCCACGAATCTCAAGGCATTGAAATATTCAAAGAAACATCAATAAATATAGAATGAAAAAGATTGTATGAGAATCAGTCTACAACAAACAAACATTCTCACAGTCCATAGAAACAATAGTTATCTTCACTTGAAGTAGTTCAAAGCTTCGATCCATTTCTACATAGAATTCCTTCTATAATATGTTGTCTCTCAGGGCTTCCCAATATTCATTAACAGTGTATAAATTCTCGAAAAAGTTATTGGGTCTATACAATGCTTGAAAAGCCAAAAAAATATATTCAAAGGATATTCTATCTTATTTTATACAAAAAGATAATAAATCCTATGTGTCCTTTCATCTTCTTCTTGAAGAGGCAGTTATAAAATTGTTCATCTTCTCTTTCTTAATGACAAGTGGCAGAAATTACGAAATTTGAAGTGGTTAGGAAGAGGACGTGAGAACAATAGTCATTTTTTCCTTTCCTTATGAACTTTTTCTTTGGAGATAAGTTATCCAAACTTCCAACTGGTCATAAAGTGACTAAATTCTCATGTATGTTAGTTGTTCCAGTGTTGCATCGTTCATGGTGATCTTGTCATCAAGGGAACTCATATCCTTCTCATAAAATCATGTACCATAGTGTGAAGCTTCACTGGGTGTAGCAGATGTTGGTAAATAAGATCAGTGGACACAAAGGTTTTTTCTTCGATTATTTGTTTCCTTCAACTCGTGTTATCCTGGACTGCATTCACCAATTCTTTTGCGACCAAATTATTCCAAGTTTATCTAATCTTGGGAGATGACCATTCCTTATCAGTTCTTGGGTAGCTTTGTGATTCCTTGAACATATTTTCATCACCTTAGTTACTTCTTTATCTTCTCTTTTCCCTATCTGCTGGAAATGATCTAATGCATACAAATTTGTCTTTCTCGTTAATTTTGAGGGTCTGTATAGCTCAAGAGGTGCATCATGATTCTCCGCTATCGATGTATCAATGACAGTTATACCTTCATGAATAGTGTTGTATTGTGTCAACTTCACTTGTATCTGGTTGTTTTGGTCCATGACTATTCCAGCCGCAATTTGGAAGAGGTGTAGATTGGCATACAAGTCAATGATGGAACCTTCCAAATCATTCCTAACTCTTTCCACACTAGCCTTAAAGTTGAGGAGACCTCTTTCATCGATCTTTACTTGCTGAATTATTTCTTCTAGTTCCCTAATCCTCGCCTCTTTCTCTTGATTTTGTTGGCATAGCCTTTGTATATTGTCTATGGTTGCATCCATAAATGCAGAATCAGACTTAGTTGTTGCCACGGGGTGTTCTCTGAAATCTCCTGTGACGGGGACTTGAATAACCACTGATATAGGGGTTCTTCTGTCATTGGCACCTTTTTAACTCTTTCTTGAACAATTCTATCAGTTTTACTATCGTATGTGAAGATTCTTAGATCCAACACTTCTGTTGTTCGAAAAGGCTCACAAGGCCTCAGGCCTAAACCATTGTTCGTTGTCTCTGCTTATGTACCTACAACGGACATTCTTGGGATATCCAAGTCCATCGAGTGTGTTTCACCATCTATGTTCTCTGCATTCTTCCTCTATATTTATTCTTTAGCAGCTTTATCCGCTGCTTCTTTTTCCGCCTTCTCCATTAATTTTGTTGCTACTCTTGTCAGTTCTGCCATCTCCTTTTCTTTTTCTGCAATGATTTTTTCTTTAGATTTAGCATTAACTTTCGCTTCATCTTCTACTCTTGCCTTTGCTTTGTCGACTTCGATTTTTTGTTTCTTTTTAGCATCTTTCTTATTTTTCATCACCTTCTCTTTGTCTCTTCTCTTTTTATCTATTGATGCTTCTTCCTCCTCTTCAACAGATCTTGAATGAGTTGAGATAGATATGGGAGAATATCTCTTAGCTTCATCTTGTTCTATATCTTTTCTGGTTGCTTCTCTTTCTGCTTCTTTGTCAACTATCCTTCCTTTTGGCTGGCCACGCCTGTTGAAAATGACTTCATTGTAAGTTATGGCATTTTGATACACCTCCTCTTCTTCCCAGAATTCAGTGGTGTATTCATACGGGACCCTAATGCTATTGAAGTGCTCTTTAACGATATTCTTAGTGTCGTTCCTCCTAAATATTTCCTCTCCAAAGTGGTAGGAAAATAATATGTCCACTTTTGTTTGAGATTTCTTGGTGTTCTCAATGAAATAGTTGCCAATGTATAAAGGTAGTGGAGATCAAATTCCTTTATTTGATCTATAGAGCATCCCTCCAACCCCATGTATGACTGTCTGGTAAGATACCTCCTGAAGCACAAGTTTTTTCAGGAATAAACCGAGGGAGTAGGTGGGGTGGTTTCATCGCACCATACATTCTTATATAGGTACCATGATCCATCAAATACCATTCCCCAATGTTTCTTATGACTTTTATGGCTTTGTCTATCATACAAGATGGGGTGGTGCAAAAGATAAATTCATATAAGGGGGAGAGGAAGTGTTTGCAAATTATTTTGTAGTATGAGGCAAGAGTGGCAACCGACCAACTACTAGGATTCTTTAGTTACCAGCCAACTAAGAGTGGATTGAGGCGTCGGCTGGAAACCAACTCCACCCCATGTTTGGGTACCTGTGGGCGGTACACATTATGTCCAGAAGATATGAGGACATATGAAAACTGGGAAATGTCCATGGTTGTGCTTGTGTAACTGCAGAGATGGTAACTTTGAGATTTTCATATAATATGTCCACCCAGTTGAATGAAACCTCCAAATCTGCACAAAAATAAATTAGGGTCATGTATGATAGGGGAAAATGAGATGCATTTGGCTCCCCGTATAACCTGCACAACATGTCTACCATATATTGGTAGGGTCTGTTTAAATTGGTTGTGGGGTACCAACTCTTGGGCCTATACTTGAACTGCTTATCTGCCTTATACCAGCTGAAGAATAAATATTTTGGTGTAAGTTCCAACTCGTTGATTAGTTAACCATCCAGTCTTTTGTTCCTAGCTTCAATATGATAACATTTAGTCAAATCATCGGGCCTGAATGAATCTATAGGCTCTTTTCTTGCAATACAAACATATCAACTATTTATGTCTATGTTCTTCAAAATCCATGAAATGGCATCTGTGCAAGGGAAGACCATTGGATGTGATGCCACCCTGAAAATCCATAACTTTCTGATGTTCTTGAACACTTGGACTTCATCTAGCTCTTCTGCCTCCATAGAGAAGTTTGACTTCTTGAACATATAATACACTTATCCCCATTTTAAGGTCTCTCCATCCTTCTCTAGAAGTCCTGAAGTATCATCATATATGGTCCTGAAAATTTATGCCTCTACTCTTTGTTGGGATGGTTCGGCCCCTATCCCTTTTGTATTCATCCTCTTTATCGATGACATGTCTAAACCTAAAAACGAATAAATTTAGAGAATTTTATTTGAAATACAGCTAAATGATTGGACAACTATAAGAGTTATTGAAATCATCAAGACATAGCAAGCTACCTTTTGTAGGTGTCAGGTTGATAGTAGACAAATGCTCAAATTATTTGATGAGATTTCAGGGTGAAATGCTTAGCCCCATCTTAAAAGGAGAAATCAGAGATCAAGAAAGTAACCTTTCTTATACATATGGGAAGGGTTAAGAACAACTCCTTTGATGAGATCAGAAGAGTTGTTTCCAATTTTTTCAATATGACATCGGAAGGAACTATCACATTATCAAGAAGTTCAGAGAATTTAAAAGTAAATCCTCCGATCATATAGAAGGAGTTGAAAGTAACTCGTCTGACACGATCGAAGCAGTTTTTTTCCAGAGATTTCGACATCCGCAGAGGAAAATATTTTCAATTTTTCCAACACATCGGAGAAGTTAGTAATAAATTCTTTGATGTGCTTGGAGAGTTACTTTGAAAGTCTTCAGTTTAGATTTAGGGATTTTTTTCGCGAAAATTGGAAAGTAATCCAAGGAAACCACGACTAGTTTAGAACCCTCTGGATCATGGTCTTCGTGCTCAAAACAAGCTTCGGGGCTTGCAAGGATTAAGTGAAAGGGTGCAGAGAAAGTTCGTCGTGGTGAAGAAGAGGTTGATTGGTGATTCATTATGTGGCAAGGAATAGGATCTAAGAAAAATGAAAGGTTGGCTAAGAGGGGGGTAGCCAAGAGCAAAGCGATGAGGAGCGGGGGAAAATAAAAAAATAAAAACTATTGATATAGGGAAAATGGAGAAAAACTTATAAACAAAAATCTAACCCTAACCTTACAATAGAAGAGAGGTGAGGTGCTCTTACTTGGATTATGCTGGCATGTGGTGAGTATGGATATGTGAGAGGCTTCAAATAGAGTTCAACTTGACACATTTAACCTTGGGGTTCATCGTTAACTTACAAATGGTAGGGTAATAATAAACCTAACCTCGCTCCGTTGATATAGCCAAACGGTCACTTGTGGCATTAAATGTGGTGGTTGGGGTCAGTTTGATTAGAGGACCAAAGAGAAATTTCTCCAATCAGTTTGAAATTCGATAGAGTAACTCTCGCAATGTGTTCGGAAGAGTTGAAAGTAATTCCTTTGAACACATTGTAGGAGTTTCTCCTAACTCTAGCGATAACGTCGTGTATCGAAGAAAAAGACAGAAACTCTTTTGAGTTTTTCAGAGGTGTTTGAAGTAACTCCTCTAAACTGCTCGAAGGATTTTGAAGTAACTTTGTCGATTTCAAATTGGATTGTAGCACCAAGTATTGATGACTTCTTTTTTTTCAAGTGAAACATGAGTTATCAAAAGAATCTTGAGATGGAGAGGGAGACTTATGAGGCTTTCTCTTAGGCTCAAAAGATAAAGGGGCTCCATTTTTAGGGAGATAAACAAGATCAAACAAAAATGGAGGGTTGTAGTGCCTATCACAACAGACAACCAAACCTTGATAAAATACTTTCTTCCAAATATTTAATAAAGCAATATCTATTATGACTCTTAAGCGGGAAACTTCTACCTATTTGGTGAAATAAATAGTAGCAATGTGTATCCATCTATATTGTCCAATGGATGGAGGATGAATTTCCCTAATAAAATATTGTTAGGGACCTAACCTCCCTAATCCCTCACGTAGGTAGAATAATATATTTCCATGTAATAAAGGCCAATATTAATAAGCCCTAGAAATAAGGAAGAATAATGAAAATGTAAGAAGACCTAATAGAAGCTTTTGCTTCTAGAAGGATCTTCCTCTAGACTATTCTTTTAGATAGATAGATTTAGTATAAATAGGAGTAGAGGTTATGAGAAGTTTTTTCTTGGAGATTATTGTAATAGAGCTCTGCTCTGCTAGAGGTTTCCCCTCGAAGAGGCAAGTGAACATTGCTATCAGTAATAAAGGTGCTCTTTCTGGTGTTATTCTGGTACTATTCTGATATCGATATGGTAACATTATTGGTGTTCTTCCATTGCTTGCTAAATATTTATGTTTTGCATACTACATTATATCTAGAATATTGCAAGTGATATCAGAGAACTTCCCTCAACAGAAAATTGTGGGTTATTTTTTTCAGGGTAGAGACGTATTCTGACGTCTTCAAGCTATAGAGATTTGTTGTTACATGCATAAACCCATGGTCAGGGAGTAATACACATAGGAAATACAAGTGGTTTTTAAGCGCACATTTGTTGGCCACCCTTGTAACCCATGTTGGTACCCCTTCGAGTGGTAGTGCATCAGACATCACCTGTATACGGATCGGCCTAGATATCTTGAAGCCCTCCGTAGATAAACCGATCGGCCGCATGACTGCTATAATGCCATCGAGAACAACACTCGGGAAGATAATCTCTAGTACCTAGGTAGTCAAGTAGTATTGATAAGGGCACGGTATAGCCTCCTTAGTTGGTGCCCTAAGATATTGGGCTGAGTACTATTGTTGGACCCCGCACGTATATGAGAGAGATATAGCACAGGGAAAACCCTTGTCTATAGACACCCTGCATACCCTAACCCTTGGGATGGAAAAAAAACTAGAACAGACAAGATCTATTTTCGTGCAACTGTGCCTCCTACATTCTGGTTGCGAAATTACTACACATTTCTTCCTGTTAAGAATTTGGGCATTTCAACACTACCGTATTCTTCAGATTGGAGTATAACTCTGCAAGAGTAAAAAAAAAAGTATAGTGGTCCCGCTAGCACACTTATTTGGGACCTATCCCATCGGATTCCCCTTTTCTCCCTGATCACAGTTGTACCTTTCATTTTTAAGCATTTTTTTCAGTGGACCCGACCCCTTCCCAACGTCCCTATTTTCCACCTCTCCCATCATATTCCCCTTTTTTTCCTTGATCGTAGTGGTATCTATCACTTATAAGTCCTTTTTTTTTGTCCCACCCCCATTTTCCCTTACCAACACTCCCCATATCCCAATGGCCAACACTCGCAACTAAGACATGCAAGGTTCCATCAATAAAATCAAGGAGACTCTCCAACAAGTGACATTTGATATTGGCTCTACCAATTCCCGCATTGAAAAATTTGAGACCCAAGTCCAGCAAAAATTTGACGTCATGGATGTCAAATTCATGAACCAATTTAACACCCTCCAGTTTGTTGTCAACCAGTTGTTGAACCAAACCCCGGGTCCTTCCTTTTCGGACCAACCAGATGGTGTTGATTCCTCTCATTCTCTGAATTTTCAATCCAACTTCTTTAATCGTGACCCTTGTCTTCCCCGAGTTGAGGTCAATAAATTTAATGGCTCTAATCCCACGGGTTGGGTCACTCAAATTGAGCATTATTTTTCTCTACATAGTTCAAAAAACTTTGCTACGATGTTCTCTATCTAGATCATGAACGTTGGCAATGGTGGCAATGGTGTAAAAATGCACGCCATGGGTATATTGCATGGACCCAATTTGTTTCCTAGGTCTATGAACACTTTGACATTGACACCCATTATCTCGGTCGTTTGACCAAGTTGAAACAATGAGGCATAGCAGAAGACTTTATAATTGTTTTTGAGCATTTGGCCTTTCCCACCGAGGGCATGTCAGATGTGTTCTTCCATCAATGCTTTATCAATGGACTAAAGGATGAAATCCGAGCCCAGGTTCTCATGGCTTGCCCTCAAACTTGGTTGGAAGCTACTGAATGTGCCAAAGAGACCCAACAAGTTTTTTTTCCAATAAAAAAAAAACCTATTTTGTTCCTCTCCCTCGACCCACAAATCTTGCCCACCTGCCACTCCCCTCAAGGTCCAGAAATTAACTAGGGATGAAATGGTTGAATGTCAACTCAAGGGTCTTTGCTATAATTGTGATGAAAAATATTTTCATGGGCACAAGTTTAAGGAACAAAAAATATTTATGGCCATTTAAGAATATGTTATGGCAGTTCCCCTTGTTGAAGAGCCATCACTTTCTGATGCTACCCAGGATCCCACAAACCCACCTAAAGTTGACCCACTCATTTCCTTCCATGCCCTCACTGGCTTCTCTGCTCCACAAATCCTCAATATCATTGGCTATATTAAGCATCAGAAATTCATCATCCTTGTTGACAGTGGTAGCGCCCATAATTTTATTGATCCTTGCATTAACCAGAAAACTAATCGCTATATTTGTGCTGTCAATAATTTTAAAAACATGATAGCCAATGGTGGTTCCATGAAATGTGTTGGGCGTTGTGAAAATGTATGTCTTCAAATTGGACAGTACCACCTGAAATATCATATGTTTTCCATTGACATGGGCAATTGTGACATTGTGCTAGGTGTTGAATGGTTACACACTTTGGGTCCCATTCTCATGGATTTTAAGGTATTAACCATGCAATTCCAATAGGAGGGACAATAGTATCAGTTCCAAGGACTCACAGTTAGTTCTCCTGAGATCGTCAGTTCCAATCGCATGGGAAAGATCCTCAAGAAAGGTAACTCTGGTATTATTTCTCAACTCCATTCCATTCAAGCAATTGAGACACCATTTGTGCATCCTGACCTCCAATCCTTCCTCTCCAAACATCAAGTTGTTTTTTCCGATCCCGAGGGCCTTCCTCCTTCTCATGGTGTTCATGGTCATTCCATTCCCCTTTGTAATACCCCTCAAATAAAGTATTTGGCATGTTAATAAATTTCCTTAATTGGAAAAATTCGAAATTAGGATTTGTAGGAAAAAGTAATTGTTATTAATTTAATTATTGTGCAAGACAGTGACTTTCCAAGTGTCCTTAATTACTATCCAAGTGTCCTTAATTACTAGACAGATGTAAGAGACAATATTTTTATTTAATTAATAAAGGGGGGGACATAAGGAAAAACCAAGTTAAAAAGAGATGATTATGAATCCATGAGTGAGGAACAAGATGAATCCAACCCTAGGCATGGAAGGACATGTGTCGGAAGTCAATCTTGATGATTGAAACACCCTGAAAATCAAGGATTTCCAAAGTTGCGAAAATTCTCAAGGAGGGAAAAAGAGCTTGGAAAAAGACTAAGACCTGGGAAAACTGAATATATACACATGTGTGAGGAGGCAGGACGTTGATGAGCATGTGGAACCGAGGAAGAATATCTGGAATAGTTGTTTTTTTTCAAAACAAGAGAACTCAAGAGTTGTTGTGTGAGCACTGAGGTGTTAAGAAATTGCAGAAATACAAAGGTTTGTTGATAAGGAAGGCTTCTCTTTTCATCCTTATGGATTCATGATCAGAATATCTGAACAGTTGTTTTTTTTCAAAACAAGAGAACTCAAGAGTTGTTGTGTGAGCACTGAGGTGTTAAGAAATTGCAGAAATACAAAGGTTTGTTGATAAGGAAGGCTTCTCTTTTCATCCATATGGATTCAAGGATCATTTAGTGACTGGATCAAGTAATCTTGGCCGATCCAATCTACGGCTCGGTGGAACTTTGTTGTTCCTTCTGTTTTCCAGGTTCCATTTATATACATTTACTGTCATGTTATTATTTTTTTGGAAATATTCAAATGTGCATTTGTTATTGTATATTAGGAATATTAAAGGAAAAATCAGAATTTATAATTATATGGAAATTATCACATTGTTGTTGAGTAGCCAAAAATGTCACGATAATATCATAATGGAAATTTACATAGGAATGTATTGACATACCAAACAAGCAAAAGCACAAAGCAGAAGCCAATGAGAGAAATAGCAAAGACTGTATAATAGAATAGTCACAACAATGGTTGTTGTGAGATTTTGATATATGCATGATAGTTTATATATATATATATATATATATATATATATATATATATATTGTAAACATAACATCTAAAACAACCATGAAATGAATAACAATTTCATAAAATTGTGGGAAAGGATCATATTAGAAAAAATATGAAGTATTGTTACAATCAACGAGTTTTGTTCCCAGATCTAATAAAGTATTAGGATCGCATTAATAAGTTGTAGTAATCTGTTCCAAGACATAGACTATAGAGTCTTTTTTAGAATTTCAATTATGGAAATATGTTGTGTCTAAAGTTTTTAAAGAAAATCGATTTCCTTTGACCTCCTCCTTTAAAAGATGAGGAAAAGAACTCGAATACCCTTCTGTTCTCCATCATTTTGTCCCTATTTTGCAAAATATTATAACCTGTAGAGAAGCATACATGACTTTATTAGTTTGTATGACATTTAACAGAGAATTAAAATACATGTATTCAAGTTCAGAAGGCCCACTTATACCTGTGAGTATGGCCTTGCCAAGGGAGAACAGAAACAGACGTGAACCATCTCCAGGAGAAGGGAGAGCATGGTGTACCAAATCTGATGGGTCCTCGCATACAAGAGGCCCATCATTAAAATTTTGGATCCATATAAAAATACATGTTATCAAACAGAATGAATAATTAATGGAAACGAGCAATAGTATGAATAATTAATGGAAACGAGCATCAGTAATCTGTGAAATATTAAAGTGTGAAAGAATAACATTCATTGAAGAATCATAATGCAGACAGAAGACTGATGGATAAGAAATTTATCCAGTGTAAACTTTTGAAAGGAGAAATCATTGAAACTTTTTAAAGGTGAGATGATGTTGTTCATCGTTCTCATACATTAGTAATTTGATGGAGTAATTGCCACAGTCCTATGAATAAAGAATGGATTCGGAAGGGTATGCATATAACTGTTATGTACCTCTCAGTGAAACACAGAAAACAAATTCATCAAGTATTGAATCCTGTATATATTTATATACCAAGTTATTACTTGTGTTCATATTAAAATAAACTGAAGGGAGTCCAAAATATAAAATGATTCATGTAATACAATTGTTAAGGCTTGTGAAATACTTCGAAATAAATCAAAGGGCCTTATTTTTGTTTATCCGGAATCAATCATGGGTTGGAAGGTCTGAGCACAAAGGATTGTTTTTTTTTTTAAATTGCATAGAACAGTTGCACAGAGGCAACCTCTAGATAAGAATATGGATAATATAAAAAAAATAATACTTCATCCATGCTATGGTGAAATGATTAAGGGTAACGAGTTGGTTAAGCCATGAATTGACCCTCTCAGTCAACTTATAACAGTAGGAAACCATGGACACATAAACTGAATATGAAGGAAATCGATTCAATAACCAGAGTAATCTTAAGAAAGTTTCATAATAAATAAAAATGTGAACACAATCAGTATAAACAGTAACCCAAAAATGATAAGTGTAACATTTCCCATTACAAGCAAGAGGATTAAAGATTTCTTAATGAACTGAAGTTATACTCGGAATAACAGGGCCTTAATATCGATAGTTATTAACACCGGACCCTAAATTTCAACAAATAATTATATCTAGGAGATGGGGATATCTACGATTTATGTGGATCGAGAGATTAATGCTAACTTAAATAAACAATCAATATTTCTTACAGTAACAAGAGACTAAGTATCAAAATTCTTCAAGTAATCCATTACAATGTTATTCGTTATCCTCAAGAGTTAGAGTGGAGTTGTTGTTCTTACCTCGCGTAAAGACCAGGACGTGTGAACCATAACCAGGAGTAAGAAAGCACATCCAGAATTTAAACTTCATCATGGATGCGGGTAGCAACAGTTCCTAGACAACAAGAGAACTCTCGACTTCATAACCATAGAACAGGAAGACGCATTACAGAAATCTGATAGGTGAAAGAGTGAGTGGCATATGAAAATACTGGACAAGCAGGTGACAGTCCACTCAGACTGAGAATGATTTTCGTAAATTTGTCTCAGAGAGGCTAAAATTGATGAGGGTCGAGGCCTCTACCCAATGTAGAGCGAAATGAAGGTTGAAACTGTCGCATTAGGATCAAAAACTTCTCTGAAACCCAACGCTCTGACGGATGGTCATAGGTTTAATGGCGCAAAGTACCCGGCAGGTGGTCCAGGTTGCATGTCAAACGAGAAGTGGCCTTAGCACGTGATGACTGGTAAGCAGAGTAATGGGAAGGGGACTCTTAAAGGCCTGGAGCTTGGTAATAGTGTGTATTATGTTGTATAATCCTATATTACATATCCAGTGCATTCAAGTATATGGAGGAGACGTTGCATTATGAGGGTGGAGCTTGATTTTTATGTTTAAACTTTAGTCCTCAGGGTATGGTAATACCTTGAGTGTTAAATAATTAAACAATCTAGGTTTTTTGATATTTTGTTTTCAATGTGTTTAAACCATGAGCCTTAAGACATGATAACACTATGTATGTCAAATAGTCTTAGCATAATTTGGAATATTACATGTATGTAATATTCTTATGCTTGTTTTAAAATTACAATTGGTAATCTCGCAAAAGAGGAAAAGAACTATGTGTTTAAAGTTTTGAATATATGGAATCATACAAATGACAACTTTAGGAAAATTCGTAAGGACCTACAGACATAAAAATTGTAATGGATATGTTAAGACATTATGTTAATATAGGTTCATAGTGTTAGATGAACTTTTTCCTCTTTTTTAAATAAGTATTTCAAGAATGGGATTAGTTGAATTGTCATAGGAAATTAACTTGTTCCTTGAACACACAAAAAAAAAAATTGTGGTAGAAAAGATGGTATATTACATATGGTATCAGAGCATAAGCTTGACAACACTAGACCTTATGGGCATAAACAGAATTATGTATGCTTAATTTATGACCCAGATGAATATTTTATTGTTAAAGTGACAGGATAATATTCAACCTTGCAGCATGTCGACACAAAACGAAGAAGAAATTAACCCTGAAAGAAATGTCAACCAACAAAACCCTGAATAGAAAAGTTAGAACAGTTTAGCCTCGCAGGTGCTGGAAACTATGAGGAGCCTCATAGTGGAGCTTAATAATTTTAATGTTGAAAATGAAAAGATTAAGAARAAACATAAAGAGAAACAAGAGATGAATGAAATATTGTTGCAAAATATGGTCGAGAAAAGTAAATCAAAGAAATCARAGATAAACAAGGAGACTAGCAAACAGTCATCTGAAAAATCAAGTAGAGAATCTAAGTCAGACGATATATCYTCAAGCAATACTCAACCAAGAGAAGAATCACAAACACCCTCTACTAAGAAAAGRAAACAATTAGATCACCTGGAAGGTGAATTCAAAAAGATAAAACCCTCTACATTTGATGGAGAGTCAAAAACAAGTGAAGAAGTTGAAGCTTGGTTACTAGACATCAAAAAGTACTTTCATATCTATAATTATTCCAATAATATGAAAGTTAGAATGGCCATTTATAACTTAAAAGGGAAGGATAGCATCTGGTGGCAAGATTTGAAATTAGCAAAAGGATTAAAAGAGAAAAGAATGGAGTGGTCAGAATTTAAGAAGTATTTTAAGAAATAGTACATGTWGGAAAGTTATTATGAAAGAAAGACCAAGGAATTTTATGAATTGAGACTAGGACAAATGTTAATGAATTTTATGAATTGAGACTAGGACAAATGTTAATGGATGATCTAATTAATAAATTCATGGACCTGTTGAGATTTGTACCTTATATTAAAGAGGATAAAGTGAAAATTTAGATATTCTTAAGTTGTCTACCACAGTCTTATACATACAGAATTGAATTTGACAATCCTAAATCACTGAATGAAGTGTTTAGAAAAGCTAGAATGTGTTATGAACAGTATAAACAGAGATTTGAAACTCCTAAAGCATGGAAGGACAGAAAGCAAGATAAAATAAACCAATGTAAGAAAGGGTTCAAACCAGCTCCATATCAGAATATGACAAAAGGACTCCGAAGAAATGACCATCCATCTAGTACACAACAAGTTCAAGGAGGAAACAAACTAGTTAATTTGGGATTTAAGAAGATTGTAGACAGTCCTAGAGAACCATTGAAATGTTGGGAGTGTGGGGAACCACATTTGCAAATAAAATTCCCACATTTAAATCCATCAAGTAGGACTACATTTCACAATCTACAGAAAGCTACCATAGTTGGAGATATGGGTAAATACATACACAGAATTAATGTTTCCTTGGAAGGAAGACAAGTTGATCATCGGTCTATTGTAGTAGGAATTGAAGGTAAGATACAAAACAAAAAAGTCTATATCCTAATAGACCCAGGGGAAAGTTTGAGTTACATAACCTCATCTTTAGTAGAGAGTTGTAAGCTGAAAAGGGTAAAACACCCTAAGTCTTGGTTAGTACAATTGGCCACTGGTACAAAAAGGAAGGTATCATAATATATTTCTAATTGTGATATAGCAATAAATGATCAAAATACTTTGGTTAACTTAAATGTGTTACCCTTAGGATCATATGACATTCTTATTGGTATGTATTGGTTGGAGTCACACAAGGTTCTACTAAATTTTTACAAAAAATCATTTGTTTATCAAGACAAAAATAAGGTAAAGAGAATAGTTCAAGGGCTAAGAAAATTGGTCTCGGTAAGACAGTTATCAACCATGCATCTTAATAAATACATAATAAAAGGGTGTCAATTGTATGAAATTCAAGTATTGAATATGCAAAGTGAGGATGACAAACCAAAATTACAAGACTGTTATGTTTTAATAAATTTTAAAGATGTCTTTGCTGATGAAATACCAGAATTGTCTCCCATAAGAGAGATAAATTTTTCTATTGACTTAATACTAGGAGTTGCCCCTGTATCGAAAGCACCATACAAGATGAGTACTCCTGAGTTAACATAGATGAAAATACAGATACAAGAATTACTAGACAAAGAATATATCAGACCTTGTGTATCACCTTGGGGAGCACCAGTTCTATTTGTCAAGAAAAAGGATGGAACGTTCAGACTATGTATCGATTATTGACAGTTAAATAAAATGACAATAAAAAATAAGTACCCTTTACCAAGAATTAATGATCTATTTGATCAAGTTGGAGGAGCGAAAAATATTTTCTAAGATCGATTTAAGATCTAGTTATCACCAAATCGGAATTAAGGATGAAGATATCAATAAAACAACTTTTTGAATACAATATGGACATTATGAATTTGTGGTAATTCCTTTTGGACTCACAAACGCACCAACAACTTTTGTGTGACTAATGAACAATATATTGAGTCAATATCTAGATAATTTTGTTTTGATTTTATTGATGTTGTTCTGATTCATTCAAAGATGGAAAAATAACATGAAGAGCGCCTAATAATAGTGCTACAAATGTTACGAGAACATCGGCTCTATGCTAAATTTAACAAATGTGACTCCTACCAGAAAAAGATACAATACTTGGGACATATAATTTCAGAGGATGGAATAGCAGTGGATCTAGAAAAGATAAAGGAAATTGTAGAATGGCCTTGACCCATGAATGTAGTGGAGATACGATCGTTCATGGGTATAATAGGATATTACAAAAGGTTCATTGAAAATTTTTCTAAAATTGCTTTTCCATTACATCCTTCCAGAAAAAGGGAGTAAAATTCATATGGTCACAAAAATGTCAAGAAAGTTTTCATCCGTTAAATGAATGATTAACTACTGCACCAATCCTTAAAGTCGTCGACCCTTATAAATATTTCATTGTTTGTATCGATGCCAACAAGGAAAGGTTAGGCAGAATCTTATCACAAGAAGGGCACGTGATTGCTTATGAATCCAAAAAATTAAAGGATCATGAACAGAACTACGTGACGCATGACTTAGAATTAGCTTCTCTAATTAATGCGTTAAAAATATGGTGTCATTATTTAATAGGAAGGAAAATTTTTATTCTAACTGATAATATTAGCATAAAGTACTTGTTAAATCAATAAGAATTAAATGCACGACAAGCAAGGTGGCTGGCATTTTTAAGCGAATTTGACTTTGAACTCAAAGATATAAAGGCAAGGAAAATAAAGATGCAGAGGAACTTAGTAGAAGGAATTTGATAATGATCTTAGAAACAAAATCAAATTTGTAGGTACAGCAGACGAGGAATATGTAAAAATAAAGGAAAAATTGATGACAGATGAAGAAGAAATAAAAAAGACAGATTTCAGAATCGACCAAGAGGGAATTCTGAAATTCAAGAACATAGTATATATATACCAAATTCAATGGATTTAAAATTGCTAATCTTTAATGAAATCCACAAAAAGCCTTTGTCAGGCCATCCTACATATCAGAAAATGATTTCAGCACTAAGAAAACAGTTTTATTGGCCTAATATGAAAACTGATACGGCTCACTACTTGGAAAAATGTTTAGAATGCCAACATGTGAAGGTGGAACATCAACATCCAGCAGGTTTATTGTAGCCTTTCCCTATACTGGAATGGAGATGGGAAATAATATCAAAGGATTTTATCACAGGTTTGACAAAAACTCAAAAACAACATGACTCAATCATGGTAGTAGTGGATAAGTTAAGTAAATATGCACATTTTATACATGTAAAGTCTACTTACAAAGTTGTTTATATTGCATAAATTTTTATGAAAGAGATTTTTAGATTACATGGAGTACTAAAGAAAATAATTTTTGACAGGGATGTTAAGTTTACTTCAAGTTTCCAGAAGGAATTGTTTGCAGGTCTTGAAACACATTTGAACTTTAGTACCAGTTATCATCCAGAGACAAATGGATAAATTGAACGTACTAACCATATTATTGAAGACATGCTCTAAATGTATGTAATGGATAAATCAACAAAATGGGAAGACTACTTACCTTTAGTAGAATTCACCTACAATAACGGCTATCAATCCTTAGCCAAAATGAGTGCATTTGAAATCCTTTACGATGGGAAATGTATGACTCCTATTAGTTGGTGTGATCCAGTAGACAAGATCATGGTTGGACCAGATATGTTACAGGAAATGAAATCAATGGTTAAAAAGACTCAACAAATTTAAAGGTGGCATAGGAACGAAAAAAGTGTTATGCAAATCAGAACGGAATACATAAAGAATTTAATATTGGAGATCATGTTTATCTCCGGGTTAAGGTAAGAAATAGTTCATTGAAACTTGGAAAATGCACAAAATTAGCACCAAGGTTTTGTGGACCTTTTGAAGTGCTAGCATGCATTGGCCAAGTAGCATATCAACCAACACTATCGACAAATCTAAAAGTTCATAATTTTTTTCATATTTCGTTGTTAAAAAAGTGTGTTCATGACCCTACTCGTGTAATTGATTGGAACTTGTTACAGGTGGAACCAGAAGGCGAGCTCCAAATGGAACCGTTGTGCATTCTAGACAATAAAGAAATAGTGTTGCAGAATCAGATCATCGTTCAGGTAAAAGTGTAGTGGAAGCACTTCAATCCTGAAGAAGCTACTTGGGAGTTGGAGGATGTCATGAGGAAGACATATCCAACTCTATTCCAAGGATG
>SNQJ01S0174409.1:0-20235 GCA_010110895.2 Picea sitchensis | reverse complement strand
CCCCATCACTCAAAGGTATGGATCTTGTTAAGGACTGGTTTAAGGTGGTTTTTGGTTGATTTATGACTATCATGATATTTCGTAATGAATGTGGAGATCAATGATTTTTTTTAGGAAATTTGAATTTAAGAAGACAAAGTTATGCTGACTCCACGAGTGTTAAGGATGCATGGCAGTGGGCACAATCCCCAAGGTATGTCTCTCTAGCCAACATTGTTGCTAGCCTAAATCAATGTAGTACACTCTGAATGCGGTGACCTTGAGGTTCATCATCCTCTTCATATGCTTCTTGCTCCTCCTAGGAGGTTCGAAACTCCTAACCTAACCTATAAGGCTACCCCTACATACCTCGGCCTACCCTAAACCTAACCTACATTCTAAGCCTAGAAATCCTAGACTCTTAGTGGCCTAACAAAAGACATCTAGACCTAATCTCTATAGCTCCCTAAAGCTACTAAAGCTACTAATTTGGCACTCAATTTAGGACTGACATAACTATTACAAAGACAGTCCCACCATTTTAATGCTAGATATAGATTCACTCTGACACAACCTCCCATTCTTGAATGTTTTGGGGCGATTAATATATCATTTGATTTATTGCAATGTCTAGAACAACATACCATTGTAACTGTGTTTGGTTGTCTCCAAATTACTCTATATTTTTCATCTAGGGCATTAACTGACTAAAGCCAATAACTTGGATCATGTTCCTTCTAACTAGATTTAGATACTAAGTTCCATATAAGTATGCCTTGCAATTGTTGTTGTCACCATGTTTGTGTGGGTTTGTTCTTTTGGTCACTTGTTTATTAAATATTTCCTTGAGCTAATGATATAGTTGAACCTGTGACAATCACACAATTGTAATTATGTTCCCTATAGTTAAGTGAAACTTATAATCATTTATCATAAATAAGGAAATGATGTTTTTCTTAAATTTGGATTTCAGTCCTAGTTGATGCCATAATTTAGATTTATGTGTTGTGTGGTGATTAATTGTAGCAATGGGAAGAACTTCTTATAATTCAATTGAGTTCAGTAATGAGGTGTGTATTGGGAAGAACTTCCTCAGGACTGTCTACCATTTGACTGTCCTAAGCTATTTTTGCAGCCCCAACCTACCTAATGTTGACCTATTTTCATACTAGGTCACCCTAGGATATCTCCCTTTCATGAGCTAGCAAATCTAGGTATTCGTTGACTTGTTGAGGCCATTTACTTGACAATGGATTCATTCATTGGTGTTAATACACTCACTCACTTAAAATATTATATGGATGCACTTTAGTAGAACTTCTAAATCCCTTCATTGGTGTAAATCCTTTGATTGGTGTTATGGTATCACCCAACGACCTTCATATACATTTGTTAGGTGGACACCATTGGCACAATGTTGATCAAAATACCCAACAATATAGAGCTGTAAAATATGTAGGAAATGGCCATATCTACTATTACAACTTGTCAAATTTTCCACATTCCTTCCTTACAATGATAGCCTACCTAGGAGTAGCAACAATACCCCAAAGCACCCTTCAATTAACATGAAAATTTTGGCAATGACTTGTGAATAAAGTTTAGTTAATTAGTAGATGCTTGTCTATGAGTTGCAATGGATGCTCATGGATGCATTGTGTTACATGTTGCTGGTGTGGTATGTTTTCGTATTCACCTTGATATAATTTTCAAAAATTACAAGTATGATTACTAAATTCCACTCTTATTATCTTGAAAGAAAAGCTTCAATAAACCAACATTTTATTAATGATTAAAATGATAAATTAAGTGTTAAATGTGACTTGTACTTGGTTTATTAAAATATATTTATATAGTAGAATATATATATGGATGCACTCACATAGACTTTAAAATTGTACATATAGTATTAGAGCCCTGGTTCCAAAATTGCAAACCACTGTAATGTTATTTAAGTGAAAGAAAAATTGTATTCCTTAGCAGATAAGAAGAATAATGAATAAAACATTGAAGAAATTTACGATGGTTGTGGCTGCCATAGTTTGGTGGTTTACAAACCCTCCGATCATGCGAAACCTTGACAAAGAAATTTTAGAATAATATCGGTTTTAACACTTTATGAAAGTAAAATCCCAGGAAACACACACACACACACACACGCACACACACACACACACGCACACACACACACACACACACATATGGACAGATTTTGATTTTGCATTCTTTGGAAATGGAGACCGCAGAATATGACCAAGACACCAATTGTTTTCAATATAATCCAAGCTAAATACGTAAGGTCGAATAAATTATGGATGACAAGTGACGATCCACCAACTTTCCCCAGATCGATGCAAAGAAATTTTGTATACTTACTATGTCGAAAGTACAATGGAAGTGGATGTCTAATTGCTCTACATTTTGACCTTTTTCATCTGAATACGACGACATAAATATGGATGAAATCACAATTTTCTGTAGTTTAAATCATGGATGATTTTAGGGGCTAAATTTCGCTCATGGGCTAATTTTCCATGGTTTTTCCAAAATCGAGATTCGCTATTTTAAAAATGATTTGCCCAAATTCTACAGGATAAAATTATTTTACCTTAAAATCGCCAAAATTTTATAAAAACTATATAAGATCCTTATATATTTGAATATTTTTACAAAAATATCGCCAAAACTTTATAGTTGGCATATGAAGGATTAGTAAGATTCGCCAAGGTTTCTACATTTTCAAAAAACATTCCATCCTTAAAATCATCCCTGGTTTAAATTGCATTTCTGAATGAAAAAGTGCATTCAACATGTTGAAAAACCCATGGGGCACTCAGATTATACAGACTCGACCACTCAAATATGCATATCCAACACTCTCTCGTCATATTTTGGTCAAAATTAAAATGAAAAATGGCAAACAATACGCATTGGAGCACATCATCTACAACAATGGCGGACTCTATGGATCTCGTCAAGAAAGAAGTTGTTGTATCGTCGTCCCTCCACGGACACCCAAATGTGGTCACCCTTCATGCGCAGACTGCCTCTGATCTGGGTTGAACCAAAGAGTACTTTTTGGTCACGGCATTCTGTGAAAAGGATCTGGTCAATATATTCTTCTCATGTTCTGCGATGTCTGCAATGTCGTTTACGTTATGCATTGCCAATCGCCCCCCAATTGCACACAGGGATGTGAAAGCTGGAAATGAACACATGGATTTGAAAGATGAAAATGTTTTAATGGTGTATGGAATTGAAGAGGACATCCACAAATCACAAGCTATCTGAGTGGCCCGAAGAGATGGAAATTGAATAGGACATCATTAGAAAACACATAGTTGATCATTAGAGGACATCATTAGGTAAGAAGATGATACCACAATTGATATTTAGGGTTCTGAGTGAGAATGTAAAGATAGGTATAGCAATTGTAAATATAGATTTTGGCTATCATAGAGTTCATTCTCTTTAGACATAGATTCATCCCAATGAAAATGCTATTTACACAATCAACAACCTACTACAAATTTTACTGAAAGAGAGTAAGGTTGTCAAATGAAACCCTTTACGAATATTGGAAGTGATCTTGAAACTAGTGAAGGACTCTCCAGATTTCATACATTTAAGTTTTTCTTTTGTTTGTGTTGGTTTGGGTAAACTGTTTGAACATGTATGCACTACTTTTTGCTTGCTTGAATACTCATAATCGAGGTCAATATGGTTGACATCAAGCACAATTCTTTTGGCATGGTGTGAATCAATCTCAAATACTAAGTATTTGAGATTAAAGAAATGCTAGAGGCAGTAAAAGCACCATGAAAATTTACTTAACTCTATTTGCTAAATGGCTTGGTCAACCCCAACTTATGGAAAGGCTGATTCACTTTAGAAACGCTCTTTAAATTGAAATTGCTTCATTGTAAATAAAGAGTATGTGGAGCTTACCAAAATTATCAAGAGAGAGTTGCATTTCATTAAGGGATGATAAGCTTCTAAGTGGCATGTTAAAACTTTAGCAGAAAGAATGAAACTTCATAGCTTCATTACAATATGCATATAATATATCATGATGTCACTTATAGTAGTACAGTATTGGGGAAAGTGAATTACAAATTTACAACATACTCACACAACTATCCAAATCCCTGCCTCACCTCCTATTGTTGTAAATATGTTTACAATATGAGGTGAATATTAATTAAATAAATTATAAATGGATTCAACCCTATAACAATGAGCCTCTAGTGTAATGATTACTCTCAAAATAAAATCCTTTTTTGTGAGGACTGAAATGAAATATCATGTAAATGTACTATATCTTAACTAATTTTGGAAGTTGGGCAGTCCAAAGACTTAGAAATTTTGCATTTTATTCATGTTTTTGATGCTTAAAAATCTTTTTAAATTACTCTCAAACTCAAATCCTTATTTGTGAGGACTGAAATCAAATATCATGTAAATGTACTATATCTTAACTAATTTTGGAAGTTGGGCAGTCCAAAGAGTTACAAAATTTTGCATCTTATTCATGTTTTTGGTGCTTATAAATCTTTTAAAATTTCAGATCAGTTTTAATCACGGGGAAGAAACAAATAGCATTAATATGTAAGTTTTGTGCTCCATGACGGATCCAATACTGTTATGGGTGTTGTTCATTACTACATTTTTTCTTCTTTTTGTTATTTAAAGTATTTGTGAGTTTCTATTTGAATCAGTTGCAATTTTTTATATGTTTACCTTTCAAAATGTCTAATGGTGCTTATCTCTTCTTCTTTTGGCAAGACCCATGCTCAAAACACTAGAATTTGTCTAAAACCTTAGGCCTCAAAACCCTAGAATTTGTCTAAAACCTTAGGCCTCAATTGTAGATAGAAGATTTTTTTTTGGCAAAAGCTAAGAAAAATTCATGTATTCAGAAGTGGAGGGGAGTATCAAGAATCTCTAGATTGAGTGACTGAAGGAGTATAAGATTGGGGTTGTTTTGGGACCATTAGGACCTTTGCAGATGGATCGATGGTGGAAATTCCTAATGCATATGCACTATTTGATAACTGTCACTAATACATGCATGATGGAAAATGTTAGTTGTACTAGAAAAAAAAAATGGTGTATGTGCATTATTGGCATGTGTGAAAAGAGAAGGATTAGGGTGCTCATCGTTAAGATATGCTAGCGAATCTATAGATTTTCTATGTATATGTCATTTATAAAGGGACAAAATCTATACAAAACAATATTTCAAGATCATGGAGGAGTTATTAGATATATTGGTGTGCACACAAATAAGAGTGGTAATTCTATATTAGATCCATTGTGTTGACTATTCTAAATTTTCTTGCAAGGAGTGTAGATTTTCTAGGATTGACCATGATCTATTTCTCAATAAGTTGTAGATCAACTGTAGAATGGTGGAACCTATAAATGTTATTACTTTGCAAGAATAAGATTTAGATTCTACTCATGCCTTGGTATACTCTATAGGACTTGATCAAATTTAGTTCCATTCTAGTGGCTCTACAATAAAGATTAAAAAAATTCTTCAAAGATTCTGCCTCCCTAAGTGAACCAACACTAAAGAGGTGGATATTGTCGACATAAAGGATATGGATTAAGGACAAACAATTTGTTAATTAAAAAAACAAAGGATGAGAAGGGTAGGCACCCTTCAATCTAGTTCTTGAATGGACAGTTAAAGCTTGTCTAATTCAATATAAGCCTTAAATACAACCAACTTACTCTGCCATAAGAATTTTGGCTGACCAATCTTAATTACAATTGTACTTTTTATGTCAATACAATACAAGACTTCTTTTGCTACCCCGACATCATGAGTTTTTCTTTCCTCTAGAAATTCAAATTTCTCCACTAATATAGTTCTAGATAAAATAATTTTAAGTCTTGCTGTTATTATTTCAATTGGAAATAAGCATGTAGATGGACATAGTGAGATTGGGATTCGATGGATTATTCTTTTTAGGTATTAGTGCTATAAAAGTTTCACTCATTTCTCTTCATAGCTATCCATATGTCCTGGATTCCACCACCACTACTAATAAATCACCTTAGAAAGAATTCACCAAGTTTTATAATTTCATCTATGTTGTCCCTTTCTGGAGCTTAAAATAGGTTACTAAAATAACTACTCTCATATCTGCAAGTTTACATAACTTTGAGGTTATTTCTTCCATTTGGCTCGGGCATTTTCCAAATTATATTTCTGTATTGTTTCCCTTCATAATGATTTTGAAAGAATGTGTGTTCATCACCTCTAGATAGTCATACTGCTTTGCTCTGCTCTTCTGTATTGTTTCCCAAGTACATAATGAAAGTATGCTTATGTAGCTTGCTAGTCTGGGCTTATTCTTGTGTGAATGGAATATTTTGTTTTTTAAAAAACCCCAACATTAGTCGCTCTAGTGACTAACATGTTCATCGCTTGTATTTCCATTTGGTCACAAAGTATGTAACTTGGTCGCTCTACCGACTACCTGTTCGTCCTTCGTTTGACCTTTTTAGCTTCAGGTTTGGTCGATCTAGCAACTAATATTCTTCGTTCTACCGACTCACCGTGGTTTATTGACTAAGTTTGTCAGGGTTGTCTTGGTCTCTCTTGTGACTAATATTAGTCGTTAGACCGACTAACATTTGTCGCTAGCTGACTAATTATGGTCGCTAGAGTGACCAAGGTTATGTTTTTCTTAGATATGCTAGAAAGGCTTGCGGCTAAAGTTGGTCGCTAGACTGACTAATCTTGGTCGTTTGACGAACGAATGGTAACTTTTCCCTATTGTGAATAGGCTTCTTTTCCCAATCGCTAGACCGACAAAGATCCATGTGTGGCCGCTAGACCGACGAATTGATTCCGACGAAAAAAAAAATCATCTTGGTTGTAACAACGACCCTATTCCGACGAAACTTCGTCTCTACTTCGTCGCAAAAACGTTCAAATTTAGTAGTGTGTGGATCTGCATTCCCCAGAAATCGTTGAGCAACAAGAAATCTATAAATCTGGAAATTCCATTCTGGAGCAAGAACAAGAAAAACAAAACAATGTAGAAGACATACTCTTTCATTTCAAACAACAAGATAAGCAGTATCAATAGTGTTTTGCTTCCCTTAATGGTTGTGAATCACATGACTTTCATTAGTTTTTTTAACGAGGACAGGAGCAACCCATTCTTGTTCATATAGTAGATTTCAAACAACAATGACTGAGTCTTCTAGATCATCTAGAGTCTCCTCATGTTCTTGATGATCCCATATCTGATTGGATGGATTCAGTTTCAACGGGGGTCTCTAATATTGTAGTTGTTGGTATGATGCACATAATGTGTGGCAGTAAGTATGAACTACCATTAGAATTTATGTTGTGTATGTTGTTTTCTTTTCATGTTTTTAGCAGTGTACATGAAGACATGCCAAGAAACCCGTTGCTTGATTGGTTATTTTGGAAATTTGTTTATACTTGAGTATTTAATTTCAGTTTGTTAGAGTAGGGGTGTGTTAAATAAGCTCATCATTTGAGCATTTATTTTTCAGTTTGTTTATATAATAGATCAACAATAAGACTCCATAGCCCAACAAAGGCACTTGGGTGTAGCTATAGATTAGTTAGTTTGTGTGTGAGTAAAGACTCCATATCCCAACAAAGGAACCAGGGTGTGTTAGTGTTGTTGGTTTGATCTTCTTTTCGAAGACAGGGAAAAATGGCGCCATCTCTAAATATGGTTAGAAGAATTTTAAAGTTGGAAAATGGATAAAACTTTGGCAGGGGCACTAAAGTAGTAGGGTCACCCAAATTGCAGATTGCAAAATTGATCGACGATTACACTTCATTGCGGAAATCAAAAGCACCCGAACGTGAATTTCCTAGCATGGTTCTGCAATTGAAACCATGGTATAGCTTGTGAAGTACGTGGAAATTGGTGGTTGATTGCGGAAGTCAGAGTGGTGTGGATCCAAACCACCCTCAACAACCTTTGCTATCACGTGCTAATATCACATCTAGAGTCCAATCCGAGAGATGCACGTGACAACAAAACTTGACGTCAAGCAAAATCATCAAAGGAAAAGTCACGAGGACCATTCTTGCACTAATGAAAGACTCGGTTGGTTCCAAAAAACTAGGAGTTTTGAAGAATATGGAAAATTCAGTAGAGAAGGAGGGATAAAAACATGTTGTACAATCCATAATGAGAAAACCTTGTACCAAACTCATCAACAAGTTGAGGTCAAATGCGAAGATCGGGTTGAACCCTATTTTAAAGGATTTGGTTATCAATGTAGATGAAAATGAATCAGACGATGAAGATAGTGCACAGGTCAGTAGAAGCATATGTGCATGGCTGGCTAATAGAAACAAAGGTAAGTTACAGCAAGTGGGAGAAAGGTTTTGAGAGGTAAGGCACCTGATCTATTATTCTTAAGACCTCACCGGGAAGTACTATCCCCAGTTGGAGCCAATGTTGTAACCTAGGTCTGCACCCCTGCCCTTTCCCTCCTTTACCCTATACATCCATCAAGTCTGATTTTTTTGTTTTGTTTGCTAGGCTTATTCTTCATGATTTAATCACTCAACTTCACTAGCCCCTACCCGTATTTACTTATTTTGCACCATCTTTTTTCTTTCTTGAAAGGTGATTACATGTTCTAGTTTGAGTTTGAAAATTCTTTTCATCATGTTTATCACTAATTGATCATGTAATGGGTTGACCAAGTTCTTTGTGTGCATAGTGTTGACGGTAGAAATCGCAACGAAGTTTTCGCCCGCAAATTATTGATAAATCCTACTATTTAAACTAAGCTAATGATATATAATAATAGTAGGTGGGACCCCTTGTAGATTGGAGGATCATATAAAATTTCTTATTTGATATTTGTGTTGTTTTTCAACACTCCCTAAAAGGTTCTACATGATTGATGATGAAATACTGGTTCTATTTGTGACAAATGGAAAATGGATAATGCATGTTATGTGTTGGTTATGCTTCTCTAGACTCTAAATTCAATGTCATGATGGATTATGTTAACTATTATTACAATTTATATTGGAACCTTGATTCATTTACACCTGCACAAGATACATGTTAGTAACAACAAATAAGAGCAATGAAAAGGGACCTATGAAAAAATCCAAGAAAGAGGAACCAAACTATCCTATGCTATATTATATGCATTTGAAATTTAAAAAGATTGATGTTAGTCCTAACTAGAAATGTTAGTGGCTATACGATTTTCTTGAGTTATATGAAGGTACATTTGATATACATTATGGTATGTTTTGGCAATGGTTAATATGAGGTTGGGTGGTGCACTTGGCAATTAATGTATGTTAGTTTCGATGCATGGATTAATGGCATGGGTTGATGTTGGTTGGCCAGCGTGTACTACATAATTGAATGAGTAGAGGATGGAAGTGATGTGCATTTACTGCATGTCACTCCATACCTCTCCCACTGGCCATCACCCTAGCTTAGCTATTGTTCAATTGATTTTCGTTGTGGTTAAGCTCCGATATTCAGGCGAGAAAGGAACTGCTCGACCAAGCTCGCATTTTTAAGGCCATTTGGTTACAGGTATGTTTTTTTCTCCATCCATGAACTCGCTTTATTTATGAAATAAATATCAGCTCGGTGATGTATTGGTCTGTGTTTTTCTTAAGGCTAGCAACTGTGTAAACTCATGGTGTTTCTCTGGAACAGTTTTTTGTGTGTTATTCGTTGCAAATGGGAAATTTGATGGTTGAAGTCACGATTTCATTGATTATTCTATGTGGTGGAATCCATGAAGGCTCTCTATTGTCTTTATGGGTTTTGTTGGAGGGTTTCATTCAGTTTGGACTTGTTGGTCGTCTCCACACAGTCCTTGTAACCATACCCGGCCGTACTTTTTTTTATGGGGTTGTTGTGTAATTTTTGAACCACCTTTGGGTCACTGCATATCGTTTTCCACTTGGTCATGGAATCATTTTATGTTATTGGCCTTTTCACAATTGGTTATGGTGGCTATTATGCCAAGAGGTTTGATTTAGGGTTGGTTTCTATTACCTGAGCTCTGCATTTGTATCAACATTATTCATTTTTTGGGGGGGAAAACCACAAGGGTTATGCCCTGCGTGTTCTCGGTGTTATTTACTGACCAGTAAGGAACCTCTGCTCCTCTGTTCATAATCTCTCATATATGGTGTGAACTGTCACCCTGTCTTGCAAGCGAATGGCTATGTGGCCTGTGTGTCCATTGTGTTGTCTCGAAAGGTTCTCACATGTTTTTGGTATGGTCGACTCCAGTCTCCTTGTGTTGGTTCCACCGAGCGAACCCTTGATTATTCAGAGCCCAATTTTGATAAATTGAGCCAATTATATCCTGTCAGGTATATTGTTGATTGTTATGAGTTGGTGGAATAACGTCAACAATGGTTTTGATTATTGGATCATCTTTGTTGATAGAGTTTAATACACCGTTATAATCGGAAATGATTATGGGCATACAGTCGCTGCCTCCTTTTGTTATAATAGTTGGATTGATAACTCAACATTGTTTTATGTTTTGATCGGGAGTAAAAGTGTTAAAGATTTAAATGTGGATAGCGAAAAAGTGTTAACTCACAATAAATTGTTTAATTGATCACAATAATTGTTTAGTTGGTGTTGGATCGTTTGCATTAAATACAAAATTATTTTATGGATTACTTAATTGATTTTATGAACAATATTCATTCTTTTCCCTATCATTATTTCACTTTTCGCTAATTACAATTCCCCTCACCTTCCCATATTCATTATCCACTCCATGTTCCTAAAATTTAATTACAATTAAAGGAAACTCTGTATTATGATAGTTTAAGATTGCAGGGATGGATTACAGTGATATATTTTTGGTTTACATTACAGTTGATTGTTTGTCATCTGTAAGAAGTAATCATGATCTTTCCCCCCTCATTTTAACATTTTTCGCTCAATACAACTCCGCTCATATCCCAGAACCTTTTTTCACCCCCTGCTCATTGACAACTATTAAACAATTTGTATGGATTGGATTGCATGAGTCTGATATGTTGTTGAGCCAAATTGTATTTCATATTTTAAAAGAGTTGCCATGTATGGTTGTTAAAAAAACTATTTGTTAATCAATTATTCATATAGGAATGAGATTTTTCAACAAAGGTAGTCATGGTAGAGGTAACCGAGGGAGAGGTAATTGAAACAGGGGCCCTAAAAGGCCAAGATTCTCCATACACTTTGATGCAGACTCACAAGAGTTAGGCCAACTATTTCAAAACGGGTTTTTTAATTAGATTGGGAAAGGAGTGGTCCAACCTAGGTCCGAAAGGCCTCCATTCCAAGCCCCACAACTCCCTGGTATCCTTGTGCCTCCTTATGTTTCATTGCAACCTGAAGTTCCTAAAAATGATGGATGGAAATAGATTGTCCACCCGACAGTCTCCCAACATCGTGGCTGGCCTAATTTGTCTTTACCTGCTCCCCCACCTATCAATCAAATTGTCCAAGTTGCCCCTGTTCACTCTCCAGTTCAGTCTTCCCATGCGAGAAAAAGGTTGAAAAACGAGGCCCACCATGCCCCTAACAAAGGAAAAGCCACTGTTGCCCCTTCCTCACCCTCCAATGACTCTGATAAATTTGTGTCCTCCCACATGAATTTGAGGGATGATGGCTCTCATGTGATCAACGATATTAGGCCTAAATGATGCACACAACCTAAGGAAAATTCATAGAGATCAAAAGGTGACAACAACAACAAGGGAAATATTGCCTCCCAGAGTGGAAATATGGATTTAAAGTTTTTATTTATTTATTAATTGTTGAGAACAGTTGACTTCTGAAATTTTGGACAACCAACTATTTTTGGATATATGGGTAAATATATTTTTGAAATAATTTCAGTTATCATTGAGATAAATTGTCAAATATGAATGTGATGATGGGAGTCACAAGGAGGGATGTTTTGTTTAATTAACTAGTTGTGTTATGATTGTTAAAAGATAATGGGAGTCACAAGGGGTCCCACCTACTAGTTATTATTTATTTAAAAACTCTTATTATGATTTATTAATTTCCCCCCTAACTAAAAGTTGGTTGAGTTTTAGTTAATTTAACTAAGGAAGTAGTTCAACTACTTCAACCAATTCTAATTTGCTTAAAGGCAAAAGGAAAGGGAGGAACAAGAGGGGAATAGAAGGAGAAGCATACTAAAGTTTGCTCTTTGAGTTTTTGTTGAGATAATTCAGTTTTCATTCATTCCTTAATTGATTAGAAGCCTAATTCTTTTTTATGATAGCAAGGTCCTATTGTAGACAACGAGATTCAGGGCTGAATTACATCATTCAGACACTTGTTTTTCAAAGGTGTTGATCTATCTTTGATAGTATGCTGTTTATAAATTAGATTTTATGACTGACAAAGGCTATTGTGTAGATTCAAGTGGGCAACAATCCATGGCAAGTTGATCCAGCTTTTAAAGTTCAGTTTTTGATTTTCTGTCAGAAGTCCTTTTGTATGTTTCATTGGGGACGTCTAAGTTTGACTTTGGTCCAAAACTTCCTTAGGAAATTTTGTAAAGAGAACAATTCTTTGATGAATTAGAATGAAATAAAGGATTGCTTTATGTCTCATATGTTTTGATTATTGACTTGGTGTCTTTACTTCTGTCTCTATATTTATTTCAACATCTGATATGTTCAGAAAATTACATAAAAAATGATTTTTTCAGCAAACTTTTATTTATAAATAAAAACAGCCTAAGCACTTGTAAACAATACTCGTGAATTAGGATATCGATTTTGATGGCTATAAACATATGGTGATATTTTGTCTATCTTGCTCTAGCCAAGCAGGATCTGGAAATGTTGATTAAGATCATTTCATATCTTTTCCTCAACATTTATTTGGCGACCATACTGGGGAGATCTTCAATATCTCTCTAGTTAATTCTTATGCTTGATTAGCATCGAATACATCCATTTTTTCTGATATTGATTTTTTGAATGTTTTATTTCTTAATGACTATGCCTATTGCAAGGCATCCCAATATTGAGCTCGGTCTTCAAGATCAGACCAACATTGCTTTGAATTTGTTCAACACCATTTTAGACACTGCCAATACTCGTGTTGAGATTAATCATTCATGGGAAACAATTGAACAAGATATTAGTGCCTAAGAATGTTGGGAAGCTAGGCATAGACAACCTAGAAATCATCAGTAAACTTATTGTTCCTCCAGTTTTGGCCTTACTTTCATGTCCTTAGACTCTCATGTTTCTAGAGTAAGAAGAGGCTTATCACCTGGAATTAATCCTATTTCTGAAATAGGAAGAAGGAACGTTGTGTTATCAACCCAACAAAGTGATCTAAGGAGAAATTTTTCTGATTCATCCAATTCGTCTTTTTCTCCCTCACCTATCATCCACAATATGGAATCTAGTGGTGGCTCTGGTGGCAATGGAAGTGCTTCCTCATCTCAGTCTTCATCTTCGTTAGTGATTGGTAGATTTTATAGCCACCATATTCCTATCCAATCTACCACAAATCCCACCAAAGTCATTAAAAAGTATGGGCTTTTTCAGTTTGAAGAAGACACCACAACCACACAATGGCATGTGTCCTCTCCTCTTAACACAACACTTGCTACTCGTCCACTTCCTAAATTCAAAGAGAATCTCCCTAGGTTTTTGGGAAATAACATTGTCACTACAAACGAACACCTAGTGGCATTTTCTAATGCTTGTCACAATGTAGGAGCCAATGACAACGATACTTGCATGTGCTTATTCGTCAATTCCTTCGAAGGAAAGGTTGTAATCGATTTATTTGACGTTCCTCCTAATATTTTTTCTACTTGGGAGGAGTTAGTTTATTGGTTCAATTCCACCTATGGGCAATCTAAAATCCTAGCTGAGCAGTTGTGGGAGTACAATAACATCGCCTATAAGGATGGTGAAACCATCAAGTCATTCAACTTGCATTTCACTAAGCTATACAGTCAAATCCATGAACTCATTCGACCTTAGAACCAAACCTCTTTTAGGCATTACCTTCCCCCTATCGTCATAGGCTTGAGGAAAAATCAATTGATAACCTTGGTTCCGCTCTACATACCTGTTTAGATTATGAAGAACAACTCAAAAGAACAGATCTTCCCCAAGCATAATCGGTTAAACTGATAGACATGTCCGCCCTCTTACAACTAGTACAAGATATGAATTATCGTATGATATCATATGAGAGAAAGGGAACTGTCTCCCCTCCCACACCTAAGGCTTCATCCTCTTCTGCACCCCCCTTTAGAAATCCAACTGAAAATAATTTTCAGCTTAAAGCTATCATGTCTCAAAGTTGGTGTAACTTTTGCGAGGAACACCATGAGGAAGCCACATGTGAGGTAAGGAAGAGAGCCAGAGATAATATATTTGGTAAAAGACCAGAAACTACCATCGTTGTCCTCGATTTTGCAGAGCCGAAAGATGTCATGATCATCAATACTAGGAAAAAAACCTATGCTCCCAAAGGCAAATATGAGCCTCCCCGCAATTCTTCTAGCCCAAGATCATCATCACTAGCTACTATAGTTCAGGTTCCTAAGGTTCCTGACAGTAAAGGAACAACTTTACCTCTCCCCTCTTCCAAATACAATAGTCTGAATCAGTTGGCCAACATCAAAGCAGATGCCACCCTCCTAGACATGGTTTCCATCCCTGAACAACAGAGGCATCTAAAACAATTCATGGAAGGAAAAGCTTATGTTGTAGCCAACCTCTCTAAAGAGGTGAATGAAGAGGATTCGTCTATAAATAAAGTAGGTGTACATAACTTTAGATATCCTAAAAAAATACCCCTTTTTATATTTCTATAAAAATTATGGATAAGATCACCCATTGTTTCCTCATTGATGGCGGTTCGGGCCCAAGTGTGATGTCGGAGATTATTATGGAAGATCTAGGCTTGTATTGTACAAATGAAAAAGCCAGGAGCATGCTCTCTTATAATAGTCTACAACAAACAACCATAGGTGAGATTAAAGATGTGACCTTCGTTTTGTGCGCACACCCTGAAATAAGGACAACCCTTAGCATTCAGGTAATTGACATGCCAATAAACAATTACTCAATCATCTTGGGAAGAGATTGGAAAGCTTTGACGAGTAGATACCTCTCACTCAATGGGACAAACTTATCCATTCCTCGGAATGGAAAAAACATTATAGTCCTTAGAGAGGGAAGGATTTTACCTTACATAGAAAGTGTTCCTCAACCTAATGTGAACTATATTGAAGAGGACCTAGGGGTGTATTCCATATTTGATGAGGAAGATAATATCCCCTTGGAACATATTGATTTATATGATGGAATGTGGCACAAGCACTTCGATGGTTCATGCTCTAGTGAAGGTAACAGAGCTGGCATAATCTTGTACTCTCCTGTGGGGAAAATTCATAACTTTTCTTATAGGTTTGAGTTTTCTTGCACAAATAATGTTACTGAATTCAAAGCTTTATTATTAGGCATTGAAGACACCTATAATATTGGTTGTGGTCACCTTTCAGTTTTTGGAGGTTCCGAGCTTGTTGTGAACCTTGTACGTATGATATACTCTCTTAGAAACAAGTTGATGAAACAATATACCCAAACTGTTTGGGCACTTATCTCAAACCTATTATCTTTTAACATCACTCATGTTAAGAGGGAATTGAACTCAATGGTTGATTGGTTAGCTATTTTTGCAGCCTCCCCTAATCAACAACTTCTTCCACATAGACTTGATTGTACTTTCAAATCTCTATATCATCCACATATCCTTGAAAATATATAATATTCACAGGTCTTCCCTAGCGATGACAACATCTGTGCTTTCATTCAAAATGAACCCTATAAGCCCAAGGAAATCATATCCATAGAAGATAACAAGATTCCTAAAGGCTTGACTCCTCTAGAGAGTTTTTTTTGATCGAGTGATGTAGGCAATAAAGAGAAACAGAAAGAAGAGGAGTCGAAAAGGAAGGTGGGTGAAACCATCTCCTTGAACATTGGGATACCTGAGTCTCCAAAGAATGTTAAAATAGGTGCCCAATGTTTTGATGAAGAGAAAATGAAGTTTGTCGAGCTACTTGGTGAATTTCAAGATGTTTTTGCTTGGTCTTGTGAGGATCATCGTGGTTTTGATCCTGGTCTTATACAACATGCCATTCCCATCAAGGAAGGCATAAAACCAATTAGGAAAAAGCAAATACCTATCAACCCTGCACTGGAAGCAACTATTCAAAAGGAGTTGGAAAAATTCTTGAAGGTTGGAATCACCTTTCCGGTCAAGTACCCTGAATGGGTTTCCAAATTGGCTCCTATTCTGGAAGTCACTGATCATATTATCTTTTGCATTAATTTTCGCACATTCAATCAGGCTATTATGAAATATCACTTTCCTCCCCCTAATATGGAAATGATTTTGCAGCAAATTGTAAGGTCACAGATGATGCCCTTACTTGACAATTTTTCTGGTTACAATCAAATCAAGGTAAAAAGTGCATATGTATTCAAAACCACCCTTATTACTCATTGGGGTATCTTGACTTACAAACGTATGCCTTCTGGATTATCTGTTACAAGTACCACTTCTAAAAGAGCCATGCAAATAATTTTCAACGATTTGATAGGTAAAATTATTCATGTTTACCTTGATGATCTAATAATATACTCTAAAGGACTATCAATGGTCTCAAAATTTCAAAATTTATGGCTGGGTCCTTTCAAAATCTCTTTTGTCCTAGGTACTAACTCTTACATTCTAAAATATTTACGTGAGCGATTGTTTTCTTACAACACTAACGATTCTCACTTGAAACATTACGTGGAACCAACTTGAAAAGTTTTAACGCTATTTGGATTTTCTGTATATTAGTAGTCTAGCTTTGCTTTCATTTGTTTTTATTGTTTTTCATTTCTACTTTTACAGTAGTTTGATTTATGCCTCCTTTTTTGATAAGATTCCTACTGCTTTTACAATTCTGTCATTTTATTTCCGCAGTTTTAAATTTTGTAATCTTAATTATGTCATGATTTTTATTGCTTTTTCAACATTTAGTTGATTTTGGTCAAGAATAATATGTTGGATCAGTTCTGCCACAGTGACACTCCTGCAAGATATTTTTAGTCAATAACAATCAAGCTTACACAGCTGACACGATGTTCCCCCTGAAAGCACACTTGAATTTGTTATCTGTTTTCATTGTTGTCTTATAAAGAAATTGGTTATCTCCCACTTCTTCTTTCCATTTCTTCACCCATTTAAGAATTTAAAAGAGCAAGTTCATAATTTTTTCTCCTTGAAGTAAAGAGCAGATTCTGGTTGCAAGATTATGCATACAGGGATAAAATCCCTCATACTTAACATTTTCCATGAGTTATTCCCAAATTCCCGGTCATTTTTCCATTTAATCCGCTCACATCCCCTGTTTATATCTTCTTGATCTGTTGTTCTTGGTCTACGAAACCATGTGTTTTGAGTTCTTAATCTGTTGGAAACAGATTTCCCTGTGGAGTTGCCAATTTTTTTACGATAAAAATCGCAACGATTTTTTCGCCCGCAAATTATTGCTAAATCCTACTATTTAAACTAAGCTAATGATATATAATACTAGTAGGTGGGACCCCCTTCTAGATTGGAGGATCAGATAAAATTTCTTATTTGATATCTATGCTGCTATTCGACACTGCCTACAGGGTTCTACATGATTGATGATGAAATACTGGTTCTATTTGTGACAAATGGAAGATGGATAATGCATGTTATGTGTTGGTTATATTGTTCTAGACTCTAAATTCCATGTCATGATGTCTTATGTTAACTATTATTACAATTTCTATTGGCGCCTTGATTCATTTACACTTGCACAAGAAAAATGCTAGTAACAACAAATAAGAGCAATGGAAAAGGGACCTATGAAAAAATCCAAGAAAGAGGAACTAAGCTATGCTATACTATATTATATGCATTTGAAATTTAAAAAGGTTGATGCTATTCCTAACTAGCAATGTTAGTGGCTATACAATGTTATTGAGTTATATGAAGGCACATTTGATATACATTATGGTATGTTTTGGAAATGGTTAATATGAGGTCGGGTGGTGCACTTGGAAAGTAATGTATGCTAGTTTCGATGCATGGATTAATGGCATGGGTTAATGTTGGTTGGCCAGCGTGTACAACGTAATTTAATGAGTAGAGGATGGAAGTGATGTGCATTTACTACATGTCACTCCATACCTCTCCCATTGGCCGTCACCCTAGCTTGGCTATTGTTTAATTGATTTTTGCTGTGGTTAAGCTTCGATATTCAGGCGAGGAAGGGACTGCTCAACCAAGCTCGCATTTTTAAGGCCATTTGGTTACAGGTATGTTTTTTTTCGCCATCCATGAACTCTCTCTGTTTATGAAATAAATATTGGCTTGATGATGTATTGGTATGTTTTTTTCTTAAGGCTGACAACTATGTAAACTCATGGTATTTCTCTAGAATAGTTGTGTGTGTGTTATTCGTTTCAAATGGGAAATTTGATGGTTGAAGTCACGATTTCATTGATTATTCTGTTTGGTGTAAGCCATGAAGGATCTCTATTGTCTTTATGGGTTTTTGTTGGAGGGTTTCATTCAGTTTGGACTTCCTGGTTGTCTCCACACAATCCTTGTAACCATATCCGGTCGTATTTGTTGTTATGGGGTTGCTGTGTAATTTTTGAACCACCTTTGGGTCACTACATATTGTTTTCCACCTGGTCGTGGGCTCATTTTATGTTATTGGTCTCTGCAAAGTTGGTTATGGTGGCTATTATGCCAAGAGGTTTTCTTTAGGGTTGGTTGTTATTACCCGAGCTCTGCATTTATATCAACATTATTCGGTTTGTTTTTGGAAAAACCACGAGGGTTATGCCCTACGTGTTCTTAGGGTTATTTATTGACCAGTAAGGAACCTCTACTCCTATGTTCATAATATATCCTATCTGGTGTGAACTATCACCATGTATTGCAAGTTAATGGCTATGTGGCCTGTGTGTCCACTGTGTTGTCTCGAAAGGTTCTCACTTGGTGTTGGTATGGTCGACTCTGGTCTCCTTGTGTTGGTTCCACTAAGCGAACCCTTGATTATTCAGAGCCCGATTTTGATAAATTGAGGCAGTTATATCTTGTCGGGTATCTTGTTGACTGTTATGAGTTGGTGGTATAACATCGACAGTGGTTTTGATTATTGGCTCATCTATGTTGATAGAGTTGATTACACAGTTATAATCGGAAATGATTATTGTCTTACAGTCACTGCCTCCTTTTGTTATAACAGTTGGATTGATAACTCAACAATGTTTTATGTTTTGATCGGGAGTAGTTGGATATGTACAGTCACATAAATGATTCTTTGTGTTATGCATTAGTTTGTGTGTTTCCTACATCATGGTATAAGTTGAAATGATGGTCGTTGTTACTGTGTGTTTAAATTTCCCGATCGAGATTATTGCAATTTAAAGTGTTGATAGTTGTGTCTTGGCTGTGCACTGTGTATGATTTATGGATATCGTGCATCGTATATTTTTATGGCACCATCAAATATGGGCACGGGGTTTTTAGTGGTATGGTTTCATTTCAATTTAATTGATTAAAATTGGTTGAAGGAATGGAATGGGGCATGTTTTAAAAAAGCTTGTGTCTGTGTTTGATTTGATGAATTAATTTATGGACAGTGGTTGATGGTTTTGATGCTGAACAAAGTTGAAACAAATGACTGTGTGTTCATTGGAATTTGTTTTAAATATTAAATGGAAGAAGTGAGAGGAAATTGAATTCTTATACAGGTTGTTTGGAAGGCATATTGTTTTGAATATGATGACACTGGGTTAATTAAAAGTCTTAAAGATTTAAATGCGGATAGTGAACAAGTGTTAACGCACAGTAAATTGTTTAATTGATCACAATAATTGTTTAGTTGGTGTTGGATCATTTGCATTAAGTTGGTTGATTTTTAGTTAACTTAACTAAGGAAGTAGTTCAACTACTTCAACCAATTCTAATTTGATTAAAGGAAAAAGGAAAGGGAGGAACAAGAGTGGAATAGAAGGAGAAGCATACTAAAGTTATCTCTTTGAGTTTTTGTTGAGATAATTCAGTTTTCATTCATTCCTTAATTCATTAAAAGCCTAATTATTTTTTATGATAGCAGGGTCCTATTGTAGACAACAAGATTCAGGGTTGAATTACATCA
>SNQJ01S0174408.1:20080-37490 GCA_010110895.2 Picea sitchensis | reverse complement strand
AGTTTTGTTTGTAAAATTGTTTTTTATTTTTTTTTTAAATATGCTTATAAGTTTATTTCAAAATTAGTTTTAAATTTTTTTTTTATTGTTTACTTATTGATTTTATTAAAATTGTTTTGTTTTCATTTAAAAATTTTGTTTTTAAAATATACATTTTTGAATTTTTTGTCTTTTATTTTAATTTTAAAGTTTTAGTTTAATATTTTTTATTTTAAATATTGTTTTTGGTTGATTTTTGTTATTTTTTCCCCTATTTTATTTATTTATTTATTTAAATTTACTTTAAAAAGTTTTTTAATGATTTCAGGGTTGATTTTCATGCTTTTTACGCAAAAATATGGGTTTTAAGGGCTAGAGTTCTTGTTTTGAGGTCACAGTTCTCGTTAAGTCAGTAACTATGTTATAGAAGAATCCTTGTAGGATATGTTGTAATTCTGATTTTGTCCCACAAGCAACGTGTAGGCTAAAAATTTGAATACTTGCCAACATGAAAAAAACAATTTTTTTCACAACTTGGACTAAGTGAAATAATGTATGGGATAAATGTTAGAGGAGATTTAATTTCTCTTGAGTTCAACTGCATATTCATTACTTGGTTCCAGACTAAATTTTGTTGTCAATTATTAGCAGATTACCAATGAGGAATTTCAGTTGCAGGGGCATGATTCAAGTTCTGTTGTATTGACTCCTAGAAAGTCAAATTAACTGAGTTTGTTTTACATAGGAATTAGTTCCTTAATAATAGTGCTAAGTGTGTATAATAATGGCTATTGTTGCCAAAATAAGCTCTAGAATCTCTTACAATTAGAATGAGGTCTTTTATCTAAATTTAGACCAAGGATTTCTCCAATTTGTTGATAGATTTTGATTGTATGGATCTAGATAGATGGTGAGATTTCAGTGTATTTTGTAGCTTGTAATCTAGAATGTTGACGTTATTGGGGAGAATAGAGGAAAACAAAGTGTGTACTCTATATGTGAAAAAACAATAATCTTCACCCATTTCCTGTTCCATGTAGCCTATTCTCTTTGTGAGAAGTAGCTCTCTGGTTGATTAAATAAATTTGTAATATATAGTTTCAATCTTGATCCATAGCATCATGTTTTTATATTTGCAAGGTGTGGTTTATATGATCTACGTTTAGATATATGGATGCATATATCAAAACTTGATGAGATTTATTGAGTGGAATGCAACTAATGCTTAATTTTCAATAATGCAACAACTCACTATGTTACCTGGAAATGTGTGTGCTCTCTCTAACAACCTGACTCGATTGGTTATATATTGAGATTGGTTGCAGTGATCAAATTCAGGAATAGAAGGGAATTATTGCATGTTTGAAATCACAGTGAGTATAGATTTCTCCACACTACGTTGAGAACGAGTTGGAAGATTAATTTCATCATTGAATCTAGATCCAACTTGCTGTGAACGTTGAGGGAAACCCTAGTGCTCGATACTCAGCTCTCAATCGCTTTGATAACAAGTTAAATAGTGACTAAATGCTTCCAAAATGTGTTGCACCATTAGATTGAGCATAGGAGGGTCACGATTGGTTGTAGATAGAGGAATCTTTGAAAGGTCAATGTCACTCTCACCATTGATTTGATTCTCATAAACGGTGCCTAAGTCATGTTGGGGTATAGGTTTGAAGTTTCTCCAACTTATTTAAGAATTGTCAAAATTCCTTGGGAGGAAGCTAATAGGATTCAACCTACGTCTTTTAAGTTAAAATAAAGTTTTGTGGAATGAAAATGGATAAGGGTCCAAAATGATTTTCTTAAGTGGGAGTTCAATATCTTTGAACAATAGAACTAGTGTAGCTCAAAGGCCATCCATTTTCTAGCAAAAGGAAACAAATTTAGGCATTATTCAGGCATGCAATATCATGAATACAAATATTTAAGGCTGAGAAATCTTTAGCAAAAAGGAAGTGGCATTATTCAGGGAACCGATATTATGAACATAGATAATCACGGCCGCAACTGAGAAAGACTCAATAAAAAATGAATTAAATTAAAAATGAGCAGGGTTTGCATACTTAATATTCGTAATTTATTGTGATTCCACCGGCGAGTCTTTTCAAAATGACTATCAATAGAATCAACATAGTGTCGAGGATTACATAGACAAAATCAGGAGTTGTAGAACTTATTTTACTTAAATATCAATATTTAACCTTTGAATCCCTACAAAATGCACATCGAAAGAATCGACGAAGTATCAGAAACTCGATCCAATGACCGAATTGAGAGATGAAAACACGCAGAGATCTCAAATTTCGCAATACTATCCTCCTCTTTGCCCTCTGTGTGGGGCTTGACTCCTCTCGAAAATAGATCTAGTTGACTAGGTAGAATGGTTGTTCAGTTTGATCACACTGGCGAGTCAAAACAAAGTGAATTTTGACCATATTAAAAGACTATGCGGGAAATGCAAATCCGAAAATTGAGAATTGGGTTCCTTATAATAAAAAAATACCATTAAAAATTCCCCTCTATATTTCAACTTTGCCACCAAATTTGTAGGCCTTTTGAATATTTACCACCATGGTCACTCCATTTGCGCTATGGAGAGTGCAACAGGGGTTACACCAAAGTAAACCATATGACCATAGGTTTGATTCTTCCACCCATAAACCCTACATTGTTTATGTTGCATTCACCAAGAAACATTAAATAGAATGGAGTGTGATCTATTCTTGGAAAGAAATTTCAGAAGTCTGGGGTATTCAGTCTATACTAAATGAGAGTTTTTTTTTTTTTTGAATGGCATTGCATTTAAATTAGGTTTTTGAGTGGTTGATAATATTAACAAACATGTCCATAATTAATAATTCCATATTACCAATGCCTAAAATGATAACACTGCATACATGATGGATGACATGGAAAATATTCTGGATGCTAACTGGGAGGAAGAAGATGTTTTGTGGGCCAAAGAGGATCTTTTTCAACCAAATGAAACATACATACATCTTTACAATCTCCAGTGTGTAAATGTGACAGGTGGTTGTCATGTGAAGTCTGGATCTGACATTGAATTGGGAGAATCTTTGAAGTGCTTTATTGACAATAAGGAAATTCACAAAACTTCTAGAGTTTCTCCATTAACTTGGACTGATGAGAAAGATAGCTCAAAAATCCATAGATTTATATCTGACATTAACCCTCTGATCACAAAACTAGACTGCTTCAAATCTATAGAGAATAAGCATCCCTGACTGTACGGAGATCAAGCGAAGGCAAAGAGATGATAAAAAAGTTTGAAGGTGTGAAACAACCAACCTCTCTATGTTCTGGAGAAGGATGTATCATTTGAGCGGGCTGTAGGTATAGCTTCGAAGGCTTTGGTGGGAAAAGTTTTCTATCTAAATATGACAAAATAAAATCTTAAGAATTGGATTCAAGACCAGTGGAAACCCTTCGTCGACTATTTTTCCCATTTAAGTCTGTTATCAAATCACGGGATCATGTTTCATTTGTTACCAGAGGGAGATATTTTAAATATTTCATCTAGTCCATGTATTATTGGTCATGGAGTTCTGATGCTCAAAAGATGGAAACATGGCTTTAATCCATATATGGAGTCCTTTTCCAAGCGTTTTGTATGGATGCTCCTCCCAAAATTTCCAATAGAGTTATGGGTTACACAAATCTTCGTAGATCTGGAAAACATCATAGGAAGGTTCGTGTATTTTGATGAGAAGACCTTGTGCTGGAAAAATAAAAGGATTGCATGGGTACTGGTGGAATTTGATTCAGAAAAGGGTTTTCAGAGGATATAAAGGTGTCTACAGGGGATAGTTTTTCCATCCATGTTTTGGATTATGGGAGGGAACCATTTCAATCCAATCATTGCTATCATGGAGGGCATATCAAAGAAAAATTCCCTTTGGTGATCAAAACAGAAGTAAAGGAGGGTGATAAGGGTTCTTAATTGCCTCAACTTCCCTTGGATTTTTTTTCAGTTCCACCCTCTCCAAGTAGTCAGGAGTGGAACTCCTGTCTTAGTAAGATGAATATTTTTTTCCCCTCTTTTTTCAATAGTTTATCAAATGACGATATAAAAATTCTTCATGATAATGAGGAGTGGCTAGTAGAAATTTTGGGAGGTTTTGGGGAGATTGTTTTAAAAAAATTTGAAGAACTTCCAACCAAGAATTTGATGTTTTCTGATAAGGTTCCTCTACAACAATCAAAAAACCAGACGATGTTAATTATCCCTACACAATATGGATCACCAAACCAGTTTGCAACAAATACTAGTTATGAGGAAACCCAAATTCAGACCCTAGCTCAGTTTGATTTTAAAGGGGACCCCACTCCTTACAAAGAAGTTATGGAAATTGGTTCCCCTTCTTTACAACTGAGCAATGTTGGTAATGTTGACAACTTTGTAAATTTCTCACAAGCAAAAGTTATTGGTAGACAAGTTTTGAAACCCTCCTATAAAGAGGCCCTTAAAAAAACCCCTCTTCCAGTCTATAATTCAGATGAAGCTACAAAATTGAATGTGGATAGAGCCAATATGACCATTCATAAGAAGAGCACAAAAAAGGTTAAAAAAGGGGTTATAGTTGTTGTAGATGGAGGCTTAGAAACTATTATTAACTCCTCCCCTATACTACTTTGTGATTCTCCTTCTAATTCCCCTAGGGAGCTTAGAGATTTGGAGCCCAATTTGGGTTCCCCCGTATGATCATTTTATCAATGAATCTGAGAGGGTTTTGGGGTGCCCCTAAGTTTTTAAGCATAAAAAAAGTGATACACTCAACTAGCCCTAACATTATCTTATTCTAGGAAACTATGGTTGATAGTTATAAAGCCAAGGAATTCTTCTTAAAGTGTTGTCCCTTATGAGATTGTGTACTTATTGATGCTATAGGCCTCTCTGGAGGCTTAATTTCTAGATGGAATCCTTTATCTATTGATCTTCAATATTTTTATACTTTTGTAGGTATTCTGATGGAAGAAAACCTTAAAGGATTTTCTAGTACTATCAAGCTACTAATTAAATTGTTATGGTCCCTATCAAGAGATAATTACCTTATGGAAATCATTGGAGGAGAGTTATTTCTTAACAGAGGAAGGATTGATAGCTGGGAGTGATCTTAGATGAGCATGTTGGAAGAAATTCCATGACATTTCAAGAGTGTTTCGAACAAGATTCTATAGATGGGAATGATGAATGATGAATGATGAAAATGATATGACCGCATAATGAAGGTTCATGCAAACGTGGAGGATGTTTAATTTTATGTGGGGACGTCAGGCATCCTTAACTGTTGAAACCCTCACATACCATATTAAAGGCATGTGTCTCATATAACCATGTCAAGTTTTGACCTAATCCCTAATCCCTAACCCCTAATCCAATGACCCTTAAAGCCTTAAGCCCTAATCCCTAAACCTTTAATCCCTCAACCTTAGTTAATCACTAATCCATTAACAAAAAATCCCTAAATCCCCTAATCCCCAAGTCATCGACCCTTAAACACTTAAACACTAATCCCTAATCCCTTAATCCATAAACCCCTATGCTCTAATAACTTAAAAATTAATCCCTTAACACATAATCCCTAAGCCATTAACCATTAAAATACCTAACCCATAAGTGTTAAATCCCTTATCTCTTGACCCTTAATCCCTTAAACTCTAATCCCTAATTATATTAACCCTTAATCCTTGTACCCCAAATCCTTAAATCCCATAATCCTCAAAGCCCCTATCCACTTAACCCCCAACACTTCAACTAATTAACTGTTTAGGCACATCTGACGCTAAACCCTGTTCACTGCTCACCGTGTGACATTGATGGATGACATTGGCGATGGGCGTGTAATTTGAGGGTGTTAATCCATGACATTTTAATAGAGTTTTGACAAGCATTTCATAGATGTGAATGATGAATGATGACAATGAGACTGCATGATGAACATTGATACAAACGTGGACGATCTCAAAAATTATGTGGGGACATCAGGTATCCTTGAGTCTTGAAACCCTCACATACCGTTAAGGGTGCATGTGTCCATTCTAACCACGTCAAACTTCAACGCATACAGTAACAATTTGAAGAAGTTTCAACGTTGGCCCCATTCACTTCTCATAGTGCGACATCAATGGATGAAATTGGTGATTGACGTGTTGGAAGAGGTTCCATGAAATTTCAAGAGAGTTTCGACAAATCCCTAACTCCCCTAACCCATGATCCATTGACCCTTAAAGCCTTAATTCCCAATCCCTAATTAACCCTCAAGCCCTCAACCTTAGTTAATCAATAATCCCTTAACACAAAATCCCTAAATCCTCTAACCCCTAAGCCATTGACCCTTAAACACTTCTCACTAATCCCTAATCCCTTAATCCATAAACCTCGTATGCACTAAGAACTTAAACATTAATCCCCTAGCCCATAATCCTTAATCTATTAACCATTAAACTACCTAATATGTAAGCACCAAATCCCTTATCTCTTGACCCTTAATCCCTTAAACCCTAACCCCTAATCCATTGACCCTTAATCCTTGTACCCCGAATCCCTAAATCCCATAATCCTCAAAGCCCCTATCCATTTAACCCCCAACACCTCAACTAATTAACTATTTAGGCTAATCTGGATACATCCAATGCTAAATATGGCATTACTTCTGGTGCGATTTTTGGCACTAACTGGGGTGCTAAATCAAGTGCTAAAGGGGGCATTATTTCTAGTGCTAAAGGGGCACTATTTCTGGCACTAAATGGGGTGCAATTTCTGGCGCTAAATGGGGCACAATTTCTAGCTCTATTAGCACCTAATTTAGCGCCTAATTTTTTTTTCGATGCAAAAAACATCATGAATAGCTCGATCCCGATAAATAGCGTTGACTTGTTCAAAACATTTAAGAAAAATACACTAAAACTAAATTTGGAAGAAAAAAAGGAAGCAAAAATGGGAGAAAATCACAAGGATTTGTTGTAGTGCATTCTGCAATTTGCCTTATGTCTGCATGAACTGTAGCAGCTTATGATCAGTGTGGATTATTGTCTCCTTCTCGAGAATGTTATGCCTCCACTAGCGACAAGCTTGCATAATGGAGTACATTTCTTTATCGTAAGTAGGGTACTTATGAACAACATTTGATAGTGTTTCATTATGATAGGCCACATGGTGACCGTGTTGAGTGAGGACTACACCCACAACATAGTCTGAAGCATTGGTCTCAATCTCAAAAGGTCATTTCAGGTTAGGTAATGAAATCATTGGGGCTGAAAACAAGCATTTCTTCAGATCATCGAATTCTTTCTATTGGGACAGGCCCCACACAAATTTTACCGTACCACCACCCTTGGTTACTTGGTTGAGGGTCCATGCAATATGGAAGAATCCCAACAAGAACCTACAGTATAAATTGGCAAGGCCTAAGATGCTTTGAAGCTCACTGAGCATGGTTGGGGCTGGTCAGTCATGGATGACTTGGATCTTGGCTGGATCAATATCCACACCATGTGCATCAACAATTTAGCCTAGGTACTGGACCCTTTCCATGCCAAAGGAGCATTTTTCCAAGTTTGAATATAGCTTGTGCTACTGAGGAGTGTGCATAACCTGTTGAATATGTTGCAAGTGTTCTTCCCAAGTCTTGTTGTAGATGTGGATGTCATGCAAATACACCCCCACAAAAGAATTTGTGAAAGGTTGCAAGATATCGTCCATCATCCTCATGAAAGTTGTTGGGGCATTTGTCAAACCAAAGGTCATGACTAGCCATTCAAAAAGACCTTGTTTTTACTTGAAGGTAGTTTTCCATACATCTCTCTGTTCTATTGGGACCTGCTGGTAGCCAAACTTCAAATCAATCTTATCGAAGTATTTTTCTCCCTTGAGTTGATCAAGGAGATTGTCGATTAAGGGAATTGGGCACCTATTCCTGACTGTGATTTAATTTAGGGCCTGATAATCAATGTAGAGTCGCTAAGTCCTGTCTTTCTTCTGCACCAACACGATTGGGATTCCACAAGGAGATGAGTTGGGTTGGATGTTCCCCTTGTGGAGAATTTCTTGGATTTGATGCTTGATCTCCTCATTTTCCAGTAGAGAGAAACGATAGACTGGCCCATTGGGTAGTGGTGCATCAGGGGTCAAATTGATGGGATGTTTAACCTGACAGTGCAGAGGTACCCCAATAGGTGATGAGAAGATGTCTTTGTATTCTTCCACGACCTGATCCACTTGCTTCTGCTGCATGGAGAGGTCGGTCATGGAGGCCATGGATGTGGTAGAAACCTTTCTTTCACTCTGATAGTGAATCATGATGAAGAAAAACTTCCCGGTTTGAGAAATGACCTTATTTTATTACTTGGAAAATATTAAGGGAATAGCACTAGGTGGGACTACTTCAGGTATCCTATACAATTTCATGTTAAAAGTAATAATAAAATTTCGAGGCCTAGACTCATATACAACATGACATTTCCATAAATAAGGTTGGCCCAAAATAACATCATAAACTTTAAGGGGAGCAACATCACACAATACCTCATCTTTGAATGGTATGATGACGTATGACAGGAGGCACTCTTGGTTGGCATGAATATGGCTTCCTTGACGGAGCCATCCAATGGTGTAGGGTTGCGGGTGCGGCGTTGTTAGCAGGGCAAACCTCTTGACAACCTTTGCTGAGATGAGGTTCTTCTGGCTAACTCTATCAACAATCAAGTGCAACATAGTGCCTTTCACCCACATATGTGAATGAAAGAGGCGCTCTCCTTCCTCTGGCTCATCAAGTTCATCGGGATGGATCTTTGCAGTAGCAATGGCGGCACTGGGTTCCACGTCAATGATCTATCTCCCCTTTTATGGTTCAGACTTAGTTTCGTAACCCGCATCTAATACAAAGGATTTTACCTCAACCACCAATGACTACATTGAGCATCAATCGATAGTGTTATGCCAGGGGATCTTATGTAAGCTGCACCACTTCTTGGTATCTTTCTTCGTCTTCCTATTGTACTTCTTTTCTTGTGGCTTGGACTGGTTGTCCTGAGCTTTCCCATATTTTCTTTATCCTTTGTTCTACGGTTTGGGGATACCCTTTCCCTACTTATACTGTGAGGGGTTCCCAGACCCAAACTGTCGCATTTTTTTTTAAGCTTCTGCTCGATTTTGATGGCATAACAATAGGCCATGCCCAAGGATGAGATGTCCAAAAAATCAATTTATTTCTGGATGTATCTATGTATACCACCGCGGTACTAGAGCATCATATGTCACTCAGAATATTTGATACCTAGCTTGGTGTGCAAGGTATGGAAGACATTGGTGAACTACAACACTATTTGGTTTCTTTCCTAGTTGTAATGTGGTCCATCTTGTATACAAGTCATCATAACTTCCAATAGGGTAGTATTGTTCCTTAATAGCATCCCTGAAGGAACCTTAAGTGGGTGAAACTGAAAATAATGTGGAACTCTCTATTTCCTTTTTCTCACATAAATTCTCCCACCAAACTGTGACATGGGGGATGACCTTGAGGAGCGCAAATGTAATATTTTCTCTATCAAAAAAGTTGTGGACAAAAAAATACCCTTCTAGAAGGTTTAGCCATTTATCTACAACATCCGCATCTATTTGACCTTTAAATACAGGGATATGAAAATTGATTTGTACCTTGAAGGTGACGCGCCTCCTCTTTGAGGTGGATGCATCACTTGTTAGCAGTCATCGAAGGATTTGTGCAAAGTTGTCCATCATCTCGTTCCTTTATCTCTCAAGGGATTCTTCGAGCAACATTTTGAAAGGATATCTTGTCTCATCGTATTTGTTTTCACCCAGCATGGATGGTTTCTTGGGCATGCGAGAGAAGCTGTCCTTAAGAGAAACAAGCTTGAGACCCAACTCTCTATACCCTGACCACGTTGGGGACATGCATTAAAACAAACAACAAGGAGCATATCGCTCTGATACCACTGATCTGGGTTTATGAAAGGAACGAAATGAAACCACCGATTTATAATGTTAACACAGAGACACAATGAAAAATAATAGAGATATAGTAAAACTTGACTTCTATTAAATAAGGAATATGCTGAAAAATTGTAAAATGTAGACTGAAAACAAACTTGCTAGAATGGTGGCAGTTTATCTATGAGAAGAGATGTGACGACTATGCTCATTTGCAAGAACATGATTACAATGAGGATCTGAAGGCCTTTTTACAATAAAAATTAATTCCAAAACCCTAGACATCCAAAAACCTAACCCTAGGAGATGAAGTACCAAAAGTCATGTGGGCCTCGTTGGGGTAAGTTAGTACATCAACTTCTTGGGGTCATAACTTTTGCATATGATCTTTGTTTAGGGTGAACAATAGCTCATTGGAAAGGTATTGACAAGGAGATTTATTTAGGGGTCTCAATGAGAGCCTTTTGCTATTATTAAGGTGCCAAATCGTGAAAAAACTCCTTTTAGGCCCTCAAAATGACCCCATAAGTTCAAGAACCAAAAAACTCTAAAAATAGTAAGTTGCCAAAAAAAATGTTTTGATCTAGTTGGACAAGGTGGATGGACATTGATATCCTCCCATATCATTTGGGGTTTTCTTTCTCTTAGTTGACTTCTTCTTGTTGGATCCTATACTGACTTCCATCGCCCTCAACTTAAATTCCTTTTTGTAATGCCCAGCTTCACCGTATTTCCAGCATCTTCTTGTCGACTGAACCAAGGATTTAGATAAACCTTTCGACTTAAACTTTCTACTAGAGAATTTTCCTTTATCTCTTTCAATCAATCGACCTCTCACCATTAAAGAATCTTTGGTCGATCCTTCCATGTTCTTTCTTCTCATTTCTTCTGACAGTAGAGAAGCAACCATGTATTATATTGCCATTGTGGTTGTATTACTCTCTATAGCCACAACTAAGCTATCTTAGGAGTCTAGCAAAGAACATAATAGTCTTATACACTTCTCCTGCTCAGTGATTTTAATATCCACAGACAATAACTAGATTAAAATGGTATTAAATGCATTTAAAGTATTAGTCACCGAACTATCATCACTCATTCTCAGAAGATACAATTTATTTTTTAGAAACAACTTATTTATGAGAGATTTCAACTAGTATAAGCTTTCCAACTTGTCCCACAACTTCTTGGTCGAATCTTCACCTGAGACATTCAACAGTATCGAATCTGCAAGACAAAGTTGAATCATACTTCTTTCTCTTTTTTTGAGTTTCTCCCATTATTCTAATGACATGTCTGTCGGCTGGGTACTTGGACAGACCGTTGTCCATTGTTATCGATCTACAAGAAGATCTTCAATTTTAATCTTCCAAAGCTCAAATTTTCGGCCATTGATTTTTTCTATCTCTATTCTTGAACTACTCACCATTCTTTACCATGATCTTTAAATCAATTTTTGACTTACAATTCTTACTGTGCCTAGGGTTATTTCTCATATTCAAGATTGGTAAATCAAGATCTGATACACATGTCAAAGCATAACACAACTTTGATACCACTTGTTAGGAAATTAGATACTTCGACACTAAACCTAGTATAAGAGATGAATAATTTAATCAGGAACATAAATGACAAAGCAATCACACAATACACAGAGATTTTACCCTAGAAACCTAAACCGATAAAACTAGCATTACTTAAGCATTCTTCTCTCGTGTTGTCATATTCAATCTAAATAAAAGGTTACATGCCAAACCTTGGTCCACACCTAAGGCACAATTGACACCATACCCTCTTCGTTACACAAGAACAACCATGTAGCCAATCCGACTTACATTTGCATGATCATCAACCTCTAAATTACAAACTCTTGGCGATTAGCCATTCATCATCTAAGGATTCAAGATTAGCCTTTACGACTTTACAACACACATCTTTATAGGATTTACAACAGGAAAAACCCGAAAGACTTGGTGCCCAAAAATGATTACAGGTCTATGTAGATCATTGGCTACAGATCCCATGAATCTCGAGGTTTTTTTATAGTCGAATTCGAAGTCAGATTACCAACCAGACTTCATTTGATCACCACATGCCCGCCTATTAACCTCTTGTTGGTTGACCTCTTCAACTTACTATCGATTCCTTTACCAATTCTAACCACCTATACATTCAACTTTGACTTTACTCGGTCGACTAACCTCGACCTTTGACTTGTTGTCGATCCACCTTGACTACTATCGTCAGTCAATCCCCCTCAAATAGACTTCAGTGCAAAGAATATAACAACCCAACATAATAGTTGTTATGAGGTTGACCATCCTTACTTTTCCCTTTGTTCTGTGGGCTAGGAATGCCTTTGCCTTGTTTCTTCTATCATGCATTTGTAGATCCAAACTCTGGCTTATTTCTTTTCTTAATTTTTTTCTTGATTTTGATAGAATATTGATAAGCGACTCCCGACAACGAGATGTCCAAAAACTCCCTTTCTTTTTGGATGTACCTATGTAGACCCCCATGATATTTTAGAATCATATGTCACTCGAAGTCTTTGATACCTAGCTTGGTGCACAAAGTATGGAAGGTATTTGTAAACTTCGACACTGTTTAGTCCCTCTCCTAATGCAGTGCAGTCCATCTCGTGTATTGGTCGTCATAATTTTCAACAAGGTAATGTTGTTCCTTAATGGAATCCATAAAAGAGCTCCAAGTGGGTTCATCCCCAAACATTCTAGACTCCTTTGTGGAATTTTGCTCACAGTAAGTCTCCCACCAATTTTTGACATGGGGGGTAGTCTTAAGGAGCACAAAGGTGATATTTTCCCTATCGAAAAATGTGTGGACAAAGAAATAACCTTCTATCATATTTAACCTGTAAGTCGTGCTCAACGTACACTAACACATTGCTTACCTACTTACGTTATTGTAAGTTGTACTCGGCATCCACTAACACATGGCTTACCTACCACTCAATTCATGACAGAAGGTCATGGGTTCGAGTGGATTTTTCCAAATAATCAGATTACATCTTGGCTCAAAGCCCATGTCACCATTTCTGTTTAATCCAAATTATGATTTCATGATTTTATTTGTTTCAGATTTCGGTATATCTCTTCTCTTTATTTTACTATAGTATGGATAGCTTAGCGAAGACAACGATTTTTTTTTTTTTTTTCAAATGTTTGGAGTTTTATTTGTTTATATAAAGATTTTAGGCCATTGCACGTTGTAGTGGGAGTGGGTTAACTCTCGATCAATTTTTCCTCTAGAGTTATCTATCCTATCCTGTAGGTTTTCTTTGTAGTTCTATTTTAAATTTTCCGTCAATCCAAAATCTTGATGGATTTCCTGAGCATGGGTCTGGGTTGGTTTAAAATGAGGCAAAACCTTTGAGTAAAATTATGAAATTCATGGAACTTTGATCCACACAAAATTTAGACTACCTCTGCAAATTTGACAGGATCAGTGCACTTTACTGCTTACTAATGCACCCTCAAAAATACATACATGGTGTGGTTCTTCCAGAAAATATTGTTTGGCGTTGAAATAAACGCACATTGCATGCTAACCGATATTGTAAATTTTAAATATTTTATTTACTCTATAATTAACACATTATTAGTCCCTGCCAAGGGAATATAACAATGAGTTTGCTATTGATTTGACATTAATTTGCCTTGAATTTTAAATTTATGTGTGTAGTGTAATGTTTAACTTAATAAAACAAATATATATTTTTTGATATAATAAAAATATTTGTTGATATATTCCAAGTCTTATTGTTGCCTTCACATATTTCAATATTTGAAATTAATTACATAATCAATAAACTTGGTTATAAGTACCTAGTACCTTTTATATAAAAAATTAAGAAAAAATGTAAAAATGCCATGTGTTCTCTCATTATTACTATCCATTTATTTCATTATTATTGCATTTCAATAAACTTGGTTATAAGTACCTAGAACATTTTATATCAAAAATTAGGAAAAAAAGTAAAAATGACATGTGTTCTCTCATTATTACTATCCATTTATTTCATTATTATTGCATTTATGTTTTTCTCTTATCATTAATACAAAATGTACTCCTACTAGATTAATACAAAAGGATATACATATAATTATGTATGATGACATATGTGTAATTTCTTTTTAATAGTAATTTTTTTAAATGAAAATAAATTAATAAAAATATAGTTAAAGATGAAAAACAAAATGATATAGACAACTTATATATATCTTTCCTTTTTAATAATGATTTTGATTTTTTCTTTAATAAAGACAAATAATAATTATAGTAAATTGACAATGGTTTTATGGTAAATTGACAATTGTTGGGACACTAACTAGTTCAATGATCCCATCTAAAAACACTCAATTTCCTAATTTACTTGACAGGGACTAAGCTGTCATACAACCCTTGTTTAAGTATATGACAACATTTCGTGATACTCATGATACTGAAGAGTAAAATGCCTCCCAAACCATTTGATTCTATGTATATGTACTGTCTACGAGTTATCACTTTTTGACCTCCTATATCTTAGGAAATAGGAATGTTATTCTTTTATATTCTTATTTAATTTATATTACTTTCTAAAAATAATAATGTGTACATCCATAATATGTTTGCTTATAAAATCAAAGAATTCAATAATCTTATTACTGCTTTATTTAAATTTAAGAAACATAATTCAATAAAAAAATTCAGTAAAAGAAAACGGCCATGTCAACTCAACAATATTTATACGGTAATGAGTATTTAAAGAGTCCCAACAATCTCGTGGATGGATATTAGATTGGCTATCCACACGCCCGCTGGATTCTCGCCCGGCATGTACATAAGAGCGTCTAAGTATTTGACGAAGTCGCCATGATTTATCGGCCCTACTAGTCCACCGTTTTTGTGCAGACTATACAGCACCGAAAACTCATGAGAAACCCTACCCATTAAAATCCTCTCCATATAGTGATTAGAGAAAACCATTTCTGAAATCAACCAGCAAGCTTTGCTCATTAGAACGAGAAGGTTCTGCAAACCAAGCAAGACAGGCAGGAGCTTGTAGAGCCGGAGTTTCTGAACGAACATAAGCAGAAACTTATTAAAAAAGCTTAAGCTCTTGATTGATTTTACGTCCCTCTCCGCGAATTCTTCTTGCAACTCAAGCATGGCTCTTGTCCAGAAATCCTCGACACGAAAAAATTGCTGGAGATTTAAAGCCTCCGAACCCATACGTCTTGGGTAGAAGACAACGGCCGTGAGCCATCTCCAGCAGAGGATCGCCCAACCCGATAAGATGAAAATCCACTACAAGACAACAACAATGCCCCTCAACCAGTCAAATCCATCAACCTCAGGGATTACGATTCCTCTTGCAATAATCCATCCCCATAGAGAAAATCCTTCCCACTACTTCCCACCAAACCACCGATCCTGAGTTTCTGTGCTCCGGACTGGACAATAGCACGGGAATTCTCTGAGCCACTACGTCGTGAATGCTCTTGCTAGCTAAAGCGGCACAGACCAAAAGAAGAACGAGTAGCACAATCGAAGCTAAAATAATTATTTGAGTAATCAAATACAAAACTGCGACAAAATCCCACAGGACGGGGCCAGCGATCCAATATATGATTAAAATCTCGTAAGAAATGTGAATGAGGACACTGCGGCGCTGATAGACAAGGCCATCATGTTGCTCCACACGTTCCGATCGCGCGAGCGGGCGACGTCGACCGCCATGTTTCCAATGAAGATGCACGTGACAGCCCTTCGGCCGAGTGCCATGAGGATGTTAGAGAAAATCACATTGGATATTTTTTCTAGGGATTTTTCTAGGGATTCTGTGTTGAGCTCCTCCGAGTCTGAAATGTTCACAAAGGGGCGGGAGACCAATCCGAGCAACTGAAGACTGAGAGCTCCCAAGACGAGAGAGTCCCCCGGAATCCAATGAGTTTTCTTTCTCTTTGAGCACCATGCGTCCAGACCGAGCAGTAGCAATAGAAATACCGACCCAAACGATAGGCTCAACAGACTCGCTGTATCAGCAAGCCGAGGGAGGTACGCCAAAGGGATGTTCGTTGGGGAAGCGGCCATGATTTTTACTAGTAAGTCACCAGCACTAGCTTTGCGAGCCCAGAATCGAAAGCGTCCTGTGGCAATCTACACTCGGGCAATTATTCGTAGGGATGCGTAGAGTCGAGATTTATAAACTCTTCAGTATGCGAATGGCACACGCTAAGAAGAGTTTCATACGCCTTTTTTACTTTTCCGCCGCCCACGGGATGGATGTTGCGAGGTCACTGACTTAGACTGCTGCCTGACGGATTTTTGCCACAGTTCGTATACTGATGCCATTCCAATTTTCAACTAAATTTGAAAAGTGAAAAATGGCCTCGGGCTATGTCAACCACTTTATAAAGTGGTTATTTTTAATTGATTATCTTACATCGTAGAAAAATAAATAAGAATAATACACAAATCTAAAATATAAATTAGAGTAACAAAAAATTAATATATAATGTAACATATTAAAATATTAATACATTAAAATATTAATTAATTCATTAATAATACAATATATTAATTAATTTATACATGAATATTTTATTAATAAATATATTGAAAAATTATTAATACACTAATAAAATAAAACATTAAGGTCCCCGAGGTGTAGGACACTGGCTGACGGAGCGTGTTGTTAAGCCACTCTACAATGTTAAAGTTATCGGTTCGAAAGCTGTGGGGACAAAAAAATCATACATTAAAAATATATTAATAAAATAATAATACATTAACTTTAATGTAATTGATGATGATGATTAACGTTCACTAAAACTTAATTGGTCTATTAGACCTTAAGAGAGTAAGTGATTACTTGTGATTTTTTAGAATTTTGTTTCTATGTTTGAAAAGCATTAAAACAAGCTTTCCAAGATCACCATACTTTTGTTGAGTTAAGAGGTTAGAAAGGTTGGTAGTGTGATCAATATTTTGAAAATGAGATCTAATATGGGTATAGGCTGGACAATCTAAGAGAAAGTACTTTTCATCTTCAACATTCTTAGTGTCACAAATGTGACACACTCTTTCATCCCATGGCGTTTTAGGAATTGACCAACACCCAGTTTCACTATGGAGCTCGTGAGAATTTGTTCTTATCTTAGCAATGCTTATTTTTTTCTTTACACTTGGCAAAACATATACATAATTTTGATCTTCTAGATTAGGGTTGATTACATCTTTATAATACCTTAATTTTCTTTTTTCCTCTAACTCTTTATCACACCAGATTTTTTCCTTAAATTTTGATTTTTTCCATGTTGTTTAACTTGTTCTTATACATTAGGTATCTAGTCATAGCCATGCTCTCAATAGGGGAGAGGCTAGTTTCTACGAGGAGGATGGGATAGGGCATATTTCCTTTAATTTTGAGATTATAGGTTATAAAATTCTTTT
>SNQJ01S0174408.1:0-20070 GCA_010110895.2 Picea sitchensis | reverse complement strand
GAAGTTGAATGTGAGGAGAAATGTTTTTTCTAATATAACAAGCAATGCCTCCTATCCCTCTACGGTGGGATTTTTTGTTCCATGCCGACCACAAGACAAATCCTTCCATGTTAGGGACCTTAGATTCCTCATGCTCCCAAGTTTCAGCTAGGCAGATAATATCAATACCACTCGGGATCCAACTTATCATATGACCTTTGTGCCATGTAAAACCACGACAATTCAAAAAAAGGATCCCAAGTGTCCCAAATTCTTATTTATTATTATCCTTTTAGTCTCTATCCCTAACAATATCTTTTCAATTTCTAATTATTGCCCATTTTCCTTCTTCCCTGGCTTCTTTTACCTTTTGAACTTCCTTCCTTAATTATTAAAATATTTTTAAAGTATTAATATATTAATAATAAATTATTATATTATTGTAATATATAAATTAAAGTACATGAAATATTATTACACTAATAAACTAATACATTAATAAAGTAGTAATACATCACTAAAGTATTAATACATAATTACATTGTAAATTAGAGTATTAATTTACATTAATGTATAATATAACATATTAATTAATTGATACATTAATAATGTAATATATTAATTAATTATTACTTTTATACAATATTAATTAATATATTACTATTTAATATTATTTTAAAAATAGTACATTATTACAATAAAAGTACAAAAATAATAAATTTAATACATTAAATACATTTATCAAATTATATATTTTAATAAATACATTACTAAAATATGAGTACATTAATACATTATTAAAGTATTAATACTTTATTATATTATTAAAGTTTTAATATATTAAAACATTTATTGGAAATAACTATGGTTGAAGATATGGTTGGCCATGTTCATGGTTTCTTATGAGCATGACTATGAATGGCATTAATACATCCAAAGGGTGGGTAGGGTATGTATACCTTCGTAGACTTTACCAGTCAAATCGTTGGGTGGAGGGGGGTCCCTTGTCCCACAAACAAGGGGGTCTCATACACCAATTTGGTGTACTGGCTTGGCCATGACCTTAAAAATAGATTATTATTATTATTATTACTATAATATGTTTATTTATTTAATTAATTCATTAATATATTTTTAATAAGTACATTACTAAAGTATAAGTACATTAGAAGAATAATAAAGTATTATTACATTAATAAATTAATACATTAATAATACATCAATAAAGTAGTAATACATCACGAAACTATTAATACATTATTACATTAATGTAAAGTATGGATTAAAGTATTAATTTACATTAATGTATAATGTAACATTTTAATTTATATTAATTAATTGATTAACTTCATTAATATATTATTACACTGTCCCCGAGGTGTAAGACACTCGGTGACGGAGTGTGCTGTTAAGGCACTCTGTGATGTTAAATTCACCTATTCGAAACCTGTGGGGACAAAAAATCTAGCCATGTTAAGGGTTGGTGCGATCCTCGGGTGATTTTGACGGCTTAGATGCCCCTGATTCGCAGTTTCTTAGCCACAGGTTAGTCCCGGATGTCATGGACAAACTAACAGACAAAAAAAAACATACATTATTACAGTAATAATACAAGAAAAATACATTAAATGAATTAATTGATCGTGGTTTTCCTTCACCATTGTTGATTGTGGTTGACCATGACCATGATTGACTATGATTGATCGAGGTTTATTATGGTTGACCATGTCCATGGCCAAACTTCGTTGACCACGTGGATCATTTATTCTGGTCGGCCATGTTGATTATGCTTAATCATAGTTTATTGTGGCACCACCACATTAGAATGTTGATCATGTTTTGTTTGTCACATTGCGACATCATATTTTTTTCGTCACATTGTGACATCAAATTTTCTTTGTCACATGACATCATAAGGTTATGGTCATCAAATTACGACAAAGGGTTTTGTTTGTCACATTATGGTCTTGGAATAGATATTTGATAGACCGACAGTGGGTTATGCTCATCACATTGCGACGTCAAGAAATGTTTATGTCATTGCAATGTTGGTGTATGTTTCTCACATTGCTACATTAGGTTCTGTACATCACATTGTGACAATGGGTTTTGTTCATGACATTACGCCGTTTGGAAATGTTTGTCATAATGTGACATTACAATATGTGCATCACATTGTGTCGATAAGGCTATGTTCATCACATTGTGATGTTACAATGTTTGCTACATTGCAAAGTGACTATGTTTGACACATTGTGACATTTGGAAATGTTTGTCACATTGTGATGCCACGATAGGTGTGTCACATTGCAACATGAGTAAATGTTCCTCACATTGTGAGGACATGGCTATGTTCCTCACATTTCGATGTCAATTTATGTTTGTCACATTGTGACGTTTCTATGTTCAACAAATTGCAATGTTGTTATGTTCGTCAGATTACAATGTTATTATGTTCGTCATTGCACTACGTTACTATGTTTGACACATTGCAACATCACTATGTTTGTCACATTGTAACATTTGGTTTTCTTTGCGATATTGCAATGCCAGGTTATGTTAATCATATGACAAGTTGGTTTGTGTTCGACACATTACAAAAATGAAGTTTTGTTTTCAAAAAGAAATCTAACTAAGTGTTTCATTTGTGAAAAAGATAGGAACTTTGAATTGATGTGATACATTACATAGAAGGAAACATAGAATCATGCTTGATCTAAGGAAATCGATCATCAAATTAAATATATCAACAATACATTGTGACGATAGGGGAATGTTTGTCACATTGTGACATCTATTTATGTTCGTCACATTTCCACGATGGGGATATGTTTGTTACACTACAATGTCTATATATGGTCATCACATTATGACGTTACAATGTTTGTAACATTGCAACATGACTATTTTCGACACATTGCGAAGTTGGAAAATTTTTGTCACATTTCAATGTCAGGATATGTGTGTCACATTGCAACATGAGGAAATGCCCATCACATATAGATGACATGGGGATGCGAAACATATGTTTATGTTCATCACAATGTGACGTTACTAACCACATTGCGAGGACATGGTTATGTTCCACACATTGCAATGGCAATTTCAGTTTGTCACATTGTGACATTACTATGTTCAACAGATTGCAATGTTACTATGTTCATCAGATTATAATGTTACTATGTTCATCATTACGTGACGTTACTATTTTCAACGCATTGCAACATTACTATGTTCATCACGTTGTAATGTTCGGTTTTTTTCATCACATTGTCACATCGGTTTATGTTTATGGCAGGACAAGGTTGGTTATTGCAGGACAAGGTTGGTTATAGTTATATGTTCATCACATTGTGACATTACAATGTTTGTAACATTGCAACGTGACTATGTTCAACACATTGCGAAGTTGGAAAACTTTTGTCACATTTCGAGGTCAGGATATGTGCGTCACATTGCAACATGAGGAAATGTTCGTCACATATAGACGACATGGGGATGTGCAACGTATGTTTATGTTCGTCACAATGTAAAGTTACTAACCACATTGTGAGGACATGGCTATGTTCCACACATTGTGATGTTACTATGTTCAAGAGATTGCAATGTTACTATGTTCATCAAATTATAATGTTACCATATTCATCATTATGTGATGTTACTATTTTCAACGCATTGCAACATTACTATGTTCATCATGTTGTAACGTTCATTTTTGTTCATCATATTGTCACAATGGTTTATGTTTATTGTAGGACAAGGTTGGATTGTTTTGAACACATTACGAAAAATAAGTTTTGGTGATGTTTTTAAAAATAAATCTAACTAAGAGTTTCATTTGTGAAAAATAAAGGAATTTTGAATTGATGCGATATATTACATAGAAGGAAAATTAGAACCATACTTGTTATTTAAGGACATTGATAGCATATGATCTTGAACTATAAAATCTATCGCTTTGAAATAAGCATATTTAAAATTAGAGTCTGCATTTATACATTCTCCCTTTTGGTGTTGCAAATTACGATTGTCAAGAAAACACAAAGGAAGGGGTTAAAAGAAACGACCACTTTATAAAATTTAATGTTCTCCACATTGTGGTGTTACTATGTTCAACATATTAGAATGTTACTATATTCAGAAGATTGCAACATTACTATGTTTCTCACATTGCACAATTACTATGTTTCTCACATTGCAATGCTACTATGTTAATCACATTTCAACATTGCTATGTTCGTCATCAAAAAATATTTGGAAAAGTTTAAAAACAAATGATAACTAAGTGTTTCCTTTGTGACAAAGACAAGAACTTTGAACTTATGTGACAAATGATCTTAAACTGAAAAATGCATCCCTTCCAAATAAGCTTGTATAAAATTAGAGTATGCATAGTGTGCATTCCACTTTTTGGTGTTGCAAATTGCAATAATCACAAAAACACAAATGAAGGGGTTAAACGTAATTATGATTTATTGTTGGAAAATATTTAATTGAAATCCATTTGTGACTAAGTGTGATCCATTTCGTAGTATTTTTTTTGTGGATAGATTCATACAACTAATGTGTTTATACAAGGGTTCTTAGGAGACAATGGTTTTCATCTTCAACCCTGTGAGTGTAACAAATGTGACATATACTTTCATACCATGTTGATTTCTTTTTACATATTATTTTCCTTTTATATTTTATAATAAAATATTTTTTCATCCAAATTAATTTTTTGTATAGTCAAATATTTTATTAAGTTATGAAAGCTACTTATATCTTTTTACAAATTTAAAATATATTCATGTCAATCAAAATATAAAATATTGTCTTTCTTTTAATATATTGTTATTAAAAATTTGGTTTAAAATAAAAACAAGTATTTATCTTCTTGATATAATATATTGTTATTAAACATTTGATTTACATTGAACACTTTATTAATTTTATTAGAATTTTTTAAATAACTTATATTTTATGTGTTAATTTTTTTAGCAACTATTTTAAATAACTTAATTTCAATTAAAAAATACTTATATTTTAAAAAATATTTATATTTCGTATGTTAGTATTTTGATTAAAATTTTAAACGAAAGTTTCAAGTAAACCAGATTCAATTTAAATAATCTCGAAAATGGTTAAAAACATTCTCCCTTTTGGTGTTGCAAATTAGGATTGTTAAACATTTGGTTTATAATTAACACTTTATTAATTTTATTTGAATTTTTTTAATAACTTATATTTTATGTGTTAATTTTTTTAGCAACTATTTTAAAGAAGTTAATTTCAATTCAATTAACTTAATTTCAATTCCCTTTTGGTGTTGCAAATTACCATGAAAACACAAAATAAGGGTTAAAAGAAACAACCACTTTATAAAATTTTATGTTAACCGCATTGTGGCTTTACTATGTTCCAGATATTGGAATGTTACTATATTCTTTATTTTACGCACTCGACATTCATTTTTGACATTATTCCACTTATGTAAAGCCAATAGAAAATTAAAATCTCAACCATAGATCACTCACCTAACTGTGAAGAAATTTTAAATGTCATGTCACTGGTAATTTAAATATTTATGGCTTTCTAAATGCTTGCAATTACAAATTAACATATTGATTTTTAACACGGTCATAGCACAACCAAACGAGAGAGAAAATTGTCGGCATTCACTTCAACCACCACAAAATTACATTCACAACACTGAGGATTACCATGCCATGGATGAATATTACCATGCCGTCGGGGCACACTTCAGATGACATGGCCGAAAACTTTCATGACACATAGAATTACCATGCTTCCATGGTATGGATCAAATGACGAAACATGCCCTTGCATAGTAAAAAAACTACTGATATGGAAAAGAAACCCATGGTGGTAATTAAATGGAAGGAGGTGTAATTATTAATGGCCACCTGGTAAAGAAAAAATTGACCTGGTAAGTCCCATGCATTCACGAATACCTAGTAAAGAAGTGGAAGAGGATAGCCCCCGACACCCATGAATAGTAAAACAACACAGATAAAAACCTAAACTCGCAACATCCACAGTGAAAAAAAGACCAGGAGCAATAAATAAAGTGGGTTTATCCACCATTATTAACCTAATCATGTTAAAAGTCAATTTATAAGCAGGATACAAATAAATTTAAAAATGGTTATTTAAATACTGTACATCTATCAATTTAGACAGAACATATAAACAAACGTATTTAGAAGACCAATAAATAAATAAATATTTTTTTTACGATTTGGTTACGATCCTAGTAAGAGATAAAGCACACTGGGAATTTAAACAGGAAGAGGGTTCCAAAAATCAATATTCTGGAAGAGGAGAATGATAAATCATCCTGTCTCTACAACAAAAGAGTACTCAAACCTAAACACAATTGAAACTATGAAAATGGTAACCCTCACCTCTAATAACTCTCAATGGCCTTGCATATTCAAGGTGATATTTTTTGATGTATGCATATACCTGGCATAGTGTTTTCTATAGAATGTTTTGTTTCAAAAGAGAAATAATTTAATGTGAAAACTCTGAGAATTACCATAATTTAATCCTCAATTTTGTTTTTAAATCGAAAAATTAATGAAGATGATAAATAAAAATGGTGTGTAAATGGGTGGAGATCCTAGAGATCGAAAAAATAATACTTGGAAATTGATTATTCAGATTGGGATTGAAGCATTTATCTTTAGTTCATGTATTCAGATGCGCGATTGAATCAATATGTTGTAGAATGCATGTGTTCAAATGGAGGATTGAATCCATTTGTTGTAAAATCCACAAAAACCAAACCATTAGATGGCTAAGGTATATGATTATGATAAATATATACCAAGTGAAACCATGCTTATGATAAATATATACCCAATATAAACTCTTAAAGAAAAAAAAATATAAACTTCAAAATGTTATTACCTTAATACTAGTTGTACTAGTGTAAGAGTCTATAGTATATAGCTATGGGTGATTAAATAACGCTTAACATTATTCCCCTGACCTCGACTAAATTTGAAATGCCGCGCAAACTATCGATGCATCCAGCTTAACCGCTCGTTAGTTTCATGTGTTAATTGAAACGAAGTGGCATCACCACACATGCACGCTTCACATCCATACAAAGCTGTCCAAAATGACACCTAGTATCCATAGAATTAATCCCAATGGAACGTGGCTATGAAATTTTTTATACATATTAATTCTGATTAAAAATTATTCTTAATCAATAAAGACTAGTTTAAAATTGCTTGGAACTTATAACTACTAGCACAGCCACTTAAAACCGTGGCTGATGAACGCCAAAAGGCATGGACAAAAAATGAAACGCATAGCCAGAAAATGAAACGCACAACTAGAAAATGAGCGTCTACAGCCAGTACAGTCAACGTGCTAAATCCAAAGTTTAATCATTTAAAAGTGGTAATCATATAGTGCTACAGTAATTTCTTAATATGATTAGGTAAATGTTAAAAGGTAAACAGGTTAACGGATGCATTCAAAAATACAATGAAGTTATGAAGAAGAAATCACATTCATTGATTTGGGAGGACGACTAAGAATATGCCAACATCTTCAATTGTTAGCCATCAGATTAGAATTTTAAATTAAAAGGTGATTAATTGTGCTCATTGTCAATAGGTGTACGCCTTTCGGCGTAATAACCCTATTAACTTATGCACGCACAATCACGATTCACATCCAATTCCACGGTTAATTGAAACATGGAGACAAATCGTTGTTAATTGAAACGCCCACCCTAATACTGGAACTTGACATCCACGCGGCCACATCACTGTAAAATTAAAAGCGACATCATCACTCTAAAATGTAAAAATTAATGTAAATGTAAATATTAAAACTAAAGTAATCTTTTATGGATTTGTTAAATTATGGTTTTCTGGCAATTGATAAGTCGACCTAGTAATTTCTTAATCATGTTATGTAAAAGTGAAAAAATAAACATGATGAACGGATGAATTGATAAATGCAAGAGAGTTAATTAGACAAATCTCATTCATCCATTTGAATGTAAGACGAAGAATATGCTAGCATCTTGAATTCATGACCATCAGATTAAATCTTGTAATTAAAAGGATGATTAATCAAGCGATTCTGATAGGGGGATGCCTATCGGTGTAAAAATGGAAAAAATTTCAACGAAATTTGAACTGGATGTCATTTTCTACTACGTCTTTCTTTTAAAGTAAGTTGTCAAATCGCTCTAAAGGTGAAAAGACAAATCGTCATGATAGACGTCAAAATCAGGGCCTTCTTTTAAAATAAGCCTTCAAATCGCTCTGAAGGTGAAAATACGAATCGTCATAAGCCTTCCAGTCTGCAGAAAATGCGTGAGAGGTGAAATGGATGTAAAGGGTAAGACATTAGGAGTATTGGAATTATTATTTTTACAACCATCTTAAATCTATGCCCCTCTCTAAAATAACATACATGCTCCACTATAATACTGTAATACTGGAGGGCCTCATACGAGTGGGAGGGAAGGCGTGACAAGCGAGATAGAGGCATACGAACTTGGCCTTTTGTCTTCGTCTGTGCCCATTTTGTATTTGTAGATCAACATAAAGCTTCCAATTTGCAGAAAATGTGTGAGAGGTGAAATGAATATAGAGGTTAATACCTTAGGTGTATTGGGATTATTAGTTTTAGAAGGTTACTATGTCCCTCTCTAAAGACTACCATGATATTTTTTTTTACAAGAACCAATATTGATTTATATTAAAAAAATGGGCATCATGATTACTATAAACTTTAACAAAACCATTCTCCAAGAAAAAAAAATACACTTAATTACTAATCACTGATAACTTTGAAGTTGTCTTGATTCATCCTTTCATGTTTGATTTTCGGAGCTGTTGAGTGGTCGCTTCTCCCTGTGGATCATTTCTCTGAATTAGGGTCTGATTCAAAGTAGGTTATTCTTTGTTTTCGTGCCCCTCGGAGCAGTTGGAGTGTTTCCCAGAGCAAATTTTCCTCCTAATGAAACTTAGAGGGGGAGCATTTTCTACTTCTATTTTTTTCAATTTTCTCTTCAGTCTTCTGGTGATCCTGCTTCTTTGTTATTTATGTCAGGCATTTTAAATCCACTTCCTGAATTGCCTTTTGTTCTTTAAGCCTATCAACTTACTACTGCAAGTTTTGAAGATGATTTGAAAAGTCTTGAAAGTTCGATTGATACATTCGCTCAACTCCTTTCTGCCATTCATCGAGCTTCTGCATAAACTCGACCAATATCTCTTCCAAATGTTTGAGGTGCTTATGAAGTCTGGGTAGGTGAGGGGGTGTTGGGGTCACCAACTCCATTTTACCATGTGAAAGTTGGTCCCCTGCAATAGATAGTTGTAGAAACCACAAGCAATTGTCTTCATTTCTCCGTAGCGTAATTGCCACCCTGCCAATGAAAATGAGAAAGTCATGACGCACTGCAATGATCTCGAACGAGTTCATGGTGCCTTCTTGCAAACTTCCACACACTCACGCTCTGTATGTTTTCTAAAGTAAAGAATAATCAGGGTTTAATGACAAAATTTCCTAAGTGTAGATCCTCCTATATCCTCCATGAATGTGCGTGTGTCTTATCCATCTATAGACATGCGGAATGCGTACTACTATGACTCTGTCGACTATGAAATAAGCTACGTTTTCCATGTTTCCATGTGAAGTGTTACGAAAAATATGACTAGTGGAGGGTGACCTCCAATCTAAGGGATTGGGTCCCACCGTGAGTGATCCCCAATGATTATACATCATTCCTCTAAGTTGCATACTTGATTTGATTGGTGATCAACTTTCTTGTTTTGATTTCTTAGCACATGAAACACATTGAATTTTTCCATGGTTTCTTTGTGGTCTAGAATCATTGTTATTATTCGGTTGAGGATTATGTTGTTTGGAGGAATTTTCCGATATATAGATTGGATAGTAAGAGTTGAGTCTCCTACTATAGTTAGGTTTTTGACCTCTCTGTTCTTTGTTATCTCCAATCCTTTACAAGCAACAAGAGTCTAACATTATTGTTAGTTGTTTTTCCTAGTCCCCACTAAAAACTTGTTGCCTCTGTTCCTCTGGGGTCAAACAACACCCCCCACCCCAAAAGACTACATCCATTTCAATATTTAAGAAAAATTTAAAAACTTGGAAAACAAAAGTGAAATTTATAATCAACTCCATACAAATAGATAGTCACTCGTAGTTATATATATCAAAAAAATGGTCAAAATCATGGCTATATATCAAGTACATACAAAATTATTTAACAATACAAATCAAGAAATAGTGTTTCCATAACATTAATTTTGTTAATTTGAACTAGGAGCAAAACACTGTCGTTAGGAGCATGTGAGTAATGTGCAAAACATTTTGTTGTTACCTATCAACTCAAGTGAGTCAGAAAGGATCAAATTGAAAACTTGAAGGCATAGTTTTTATTTTATCCCAAACACAAATGAAACACAATTAATTCTATACTCAATTTGAAACACGTTGAATTATAGAGTAGTTATTACATAATTACAAATTTAGAGTCGATACCTCTTTGGCATTGAACCCAAATTCGATAAACTCCTAAACACTTCAATACCAACTATACATGATAAAAGAAAACCCATGCCTTGGGTGGTACTTATATTGCCCAAAATGATTTACCCAATAACATGTATATACCATATCCATGGCACATTGGCGTGCTTGGGATTTCTCACCATTTCTTTTGAACATATCGAGAATCAGAATATGAGACACACTTTGTAGAGTTGTTTATCTTGCCACATATATGGAACTTGCAGTCGCCCTCTTTGTGTGGTCTCATCACCACCTCCATTATTAGTCCCTGCCGAAGGTGCAAAGGGACTATAGCGATCGATAATTCATTGACTTCATACTAATCTGTCCTTTGACTATAAATTTTTGCATCATCTCTATTGTTCGTACTATAGAAGTAAATACATTATTTTTTATTTAAAAATAAATAAATTATAAGTCTTTGTCTCATTGGAGAATACATTCGAGGTCTTATTGCCAGCTTTGCTATTCCCAATGTTGTAAATGTGTAGATATCCAAAGTTTTGAGCTTAGACACTCCTTTTTAATTTTTATTACATTTTTAATGAAATGTTTAGAAACCGAAAGTTCTGAGCATGGACATTGTTTTTTATTGGTCCCTTCCGAATGCGCAATTTTTATTAATGTATTTGTCCTATTATTATTAATCCTTTTTATTTGTATTGAAATGTTTGCATACCAAAGGTTTAGATCATTGACACTTTTTTTGAGGTGCTTGAATAGGCCTGACAGCTTAAATGTTTACATGGCGCGAGGTCCTGAAACATGCCTGAAAACTTAAATGTTTGCATATCGCGGAGCCCTTACACAACCTGACAACCTTAAATGTTTACCTAAATAGGCTTCTCAGAGTACATTTTTCCTTGAAATTTTCCATACAATGTTGCAGTGAATTTGGACAATATCGTTGTCCACCGCTAGTTGAATAGGCATTGTATGTTTCATACTTTTTCTAGGATTTGAAAGAAATTTCATCATCGTTGAAGCTACATACATTGTTTACTGGTTAGGTGGGTGCTTCTTCTTCGTTGATTCGTCAATTGCTGATTGTTGTTGTTTGGTTCAACTTTGCAAAGTTGAGGTCCTGCATTCACAGTTGGATCTATTTTTTTTTTTTTACTTTGCGGGGTCCAGGTGGTGCACCCACAATTCGACCTGCGCTTCTGTCGTTCATCGTTTCGGTGTAAGTTTCCATGCCATAATTTCATTTTCTATTCCTTCTTTGTTGTTCGGTGTTTGTAGTTTGCCAGTAAGAATGTTTGCTTATTTCTACTGGCATGCTCGTCATATGTTTCTGGTTCCTTTTGTGCTTCGGCTATAGTTTGGTAATCGTTGGAGATACACATGTTGTTTATTGGTTCAGTGGTTGTTTCTTGTTCATTGGTTCGTTGGTTTGTTGGTTGTTGTTTGTTGTTGTTTGGCTCAAGTTTACGAGTTTGGGGCCCTGTGGCTGTGGTCGGGCATGTTCATTCTTTCTCACTGGTTTGGTGCTTACTGTTTTCTTTTGTTTTCTTTGGCTTTGTAGGGTTGGGGTCCTACACCAACAAGTGGAGCTGGGTTTTTTTTTGGGGCACTTTGTGATGTTTAGATCCTGCACGCGTGATTGGACCTATGGTTGTATTGTTTGTCGTGTCTGGCGAAGCTGAGATCTGGCACTTTTTTCGTGATCGCCTGTTCTGTTGTGAAATTTTGCTAATACTTTAGTGTTGACATGATACAAACAAATGGAATAATAAATAATTGGACAACTACATGTGCAATTGCAGTATCCGTTGTTTTTTTGTTAAAATAAAACATGTGCAAAACACACTTATTAACCATATATGGTGAAATGTGCCCATATGACAATACATCTTCTTTATCCTCTACACAGACTGGTGTGACCACGATACAATTTATCTTGTACTTGAGATATGATACGTACACCAAAGATACTACAAAATTATATTTCCATGTCTGGAAGCATATATGGATACTCTGCCACAGAAAACCAAAATCATTTAGCCATGTCTGTGTAATTTTTTAATATTTTGTGGCTTGTAATATATTTTGGTCAGGGAAAAACTTTATATATTTACAACCATGGATGGAGAAAAGCATAGGTTCATGTTTCTGACTATATTTTATTCTATTCGTTGATTCTCATTTACTGTATGTACATATTACTTGTTCTCCACTACATACCAGCTTCCATTCATGTTCATTGTATTTTGTGTGTTCCCACATTCAAACAAACATAACTGTTGGGAAAACGAAGGAGTCTTAAGTACAACGGCGGAAGAGGAGATACAAAGGTACATGCTTGTACTGTTATTTCATATTTTGTTGTTTTGTATTTCATTTATTGTATGTATATGTGTTCACCTAGTTTATTGTATGTAGATATTGTGTGCCTTCCTACATAATAACTTATCTTCATTACATGTTTTCCTGTGTCCATTGTATTTTTTGTGCATTGTTACATTTAAAAAAACTAAGTAGCTGGAGAGGATGATAAAATCTTTGGCGCAAATATAGACGAGGAGTTGTAGAGGTGCATACCTGTACTCTTATTTCATATTCCAGTGTTTAGTATTTCATTTATTGTCTATGTATTTTTTCTACTTGTTCTATTGTTTTGCACCTTTTTTACTATATGTATATACTACGTATATTTCTTCTTATTCTCATGTGAATCGTATTCTCTTTGCTGCTACATTGAAATAAATAGAACTATGTTTCTTTATTTTACATGTCTTTCTTCATACTAACTTTCCTTCATGTCCACTGTATACTCAACCTTGCTACCTTCGAAGAAATGTATTGGTTGGACAAGAAGATGATTTCTTGTATGCAACAATAGAGGGGTCTGTGGTACAATATTTGAAAAAGTATACCAATTGTGTTAGTAAATTAAACATAGAAAATGGGTGGAGGCATATAATATTGGACTAGAAAATGATGATTTGGCAACAATGGGACTTTGTGCCCTCCCCATTTCTATTTTTTCCATTTTCTATTATCCCTTTTGATTTTTGATTTCTTTGCTTAGTTGTCTTTCTAGAAATGCCTTGGTGCATGGGTTTGCGGACTCATGGGTTCACATTTATGGTCATGCTTCTACCTTATTCCATACTTACCCACTTTGTCGATTGTAGGTGTCGGGCTTATGGGTTCAATATTGTGTCTCTGGATTCAGAGGTTCTGCGATATACAGATTGGTCACCATGCCCCACCATCATGCCCTATTATTGGCAGCCAACTCACTTTTTCCTATTGTCTATAAGCTGCCTACACCTATGTCTTGCAAACATAGAAGTTTGGTCGCAATTTTGAATAAATGACACTTTCATTGCTTGCGACATTTACACATTTATTTTTCGTCAAGTTTTCACGACTATAAGCATGAAAACTTCTCCTTTCGAGGTCTCATTTGCGATCACTATCTGAACTGTCATAATCTTTCTATCAATGTCTTCTATGGCACTTACCTTTGGTTTATCGTTATATGGCTGAAAAGATTTTTAAACTATGCCCATTCGGACATTCTTACTTTGATTGCATAACTTGATTTTATTAAACTTATGAGGCATTGAGCATGTGGGTTTATACTTGATTCTATGAATTGCATAGGGGTCATGATTTATTTTTGTTTTTGAAGTGATCCTTGTGATAATCTTTTTATGGCTCTTGGCTTGTAAATTTTATAAATATCGATTGGCACAACGGTTTAAAACTTTTGATTAAAACATTTATACAATGGCGCATGTTGAACATTTGGTATTGGTTTCACGTTGAATGACAATGGTTTAAAAACTATAGTTTATGGCGCGTTGGCATAACACTCACCATTTGTTTCTTTGGTTGGCCGAATGATTTGGTTTTGGACTATGTTATGATTGATTGAACAGATGTGGAACTTGCCGGTTGTACTTTTCCATAACTATTATGCATGGCGGTGAATAACTCCACCACCCTCGCATGCGCACATTAATGATTTCCCCCTTTGATCATTCATTGTTGTTCGCTCTACTCCTATGCATTGGTGAATTCGAACCAAACCCTTACCATGTGCTCGCACCATGGCCCCAGTCGTTTGAGCTGAACCCAATGGGAGCTCAGCCCTGTTGATGTTTGACAGTGCCCATAGTGACCTCGAGGAAAATGGGTGGCTTCCCTTTATACAAAAATTTGAGGGTTTTAACCTCTTCATAGCTCGAAAATTTGCTTTGACCTTAGATGGTTGTCGATACAAGGTCGGCGATATTCAATTGGAAGTTGATGAACAGTTTATCAGTCTTGCTATGGGTTTGCCTACCACTGGACAACGATGGTCCAAGAATTGCAAAGTAGAGGAGGTACCTTGGACACTTCTCTTTCAGTCACGTAAAATCACCTCCTGTGATAAAGGTTTGCCAGTAACGATCCTTAAACAACGTTGGCATGATTTATTGATGATAATCAAACAGTTTATCAACTGCGAAGGTTGGTACGGGTTTGTGTTTTTACACCACCTTCGTTTGCTTATGGTTTTTATGGGTTATCAGCTCAATATGCCCTATTATTTGCATAGAATCCTGTTTAAAATGTCAAAGAAATACAAAAGAAATCAAGCTGATAGTAGCCTTTGTCATTATGCGCTGGTGAAGCTTATTGTTGTCTCTCATTTGAGTTTTCACGGAGATTGTTGGAGCAATTTCATTGCTCGGAATGATTTTGAGAATTCGAACCCTCCACAGGTCGACAAACCAGTGGTGAGCGAGGTTAAGGTTGTCTCCTCAGTACCCTACAACACCCTGCTACCTAAACCCGTGGTCGACTCACTTATCGACCTACCCCACTCTGTTACTAAGGGTGTTGAGACTGTTAAGCCTACGAGCAAGAATCCCAAAGCCAACCTGAATGCAAATGCTAAAGGGAAAAGTAATGCTTGTTTAATTTCTCGAATGGCAAGGAACAAGCCAAAACCTCCTGTTGAGCCTAACCCGATCGTTTTGAGTGAGGACTCTGATTCAGAAGTGGAGCGTTTTTTAGCTAGAGAATACCCCTATTCACAAGGTTTGTGTCCCGAACCCTCGTATGACTTTGTGTCAAACCTACCCCCCTGCCTACAAGACGACCCTAACTACCCAGGCATTAAGCTGCCTTGTGAAGCCCCCGGTCATTTATCCAAACCCTCTCCTGCTCTGTCTAAACCTACAGTGCCACCCTGTGATCAATGCAGCTCGTGGTTAGAGAGATATTATCTTGATGTTCCGATTCTATATTCAAGAATTCACTCTTTGGAGGAACAGGTTGCACTGCTTACCAGTCAAAAGGCTAAGCTACAAGCCACTGATAAGAAACGAAGGACGACAGGCTCCATCTTGTTTAAAAATGTAGAATCAGCTACAGCGGTCGTGAATTCTAAGTTGGCATAATTTGAGCAGCCTCACACAGGTATGTTTAATATCAATCATTCTTGTAAATAATCTAAGTTTATATAAAGATTCGAATTTTGTTTTGAATAGCTCTGTTTACAGCATTGATTTTCTCTGTCACATTGTATGCATTCTATACATAGTTTTGCTTTGACTAAATGGAAGTTCATTTTCCCAATTTAGCTTCGATTGGATTTTAATCGATTTGATTGATCTTGGTTTGGATTTGAGCTTTTTGATTTAGCCAAAATGGATGCTCTGTTGTCAATTGAAGTCGTTTGTATCTATTCTAGACAGGAGTTGTTTCTCATATTTCAATTTTGAACACAATCACATTTCGTTTCGATTTCATACGCTATGATTGGCAATAATTTTGATATGGTTAATTGTTACGGTTTTGTGTAACATATGACTTTCGACCAACAGGAATACAATTCGGATCATATCCAATGTAACTCTGTACAAATACACACAAATCGTGAATAGATTCAATTCATAACGACTATGCTAAAAACCCAGCCGGTTAATTCGCATTGGTTTACTATTAGCTTGACCATGTTATCAGTCGGATTGATATTGAAATGAATATTTTGTTTGAATTTGATTCGTAGAATGAGATTGGCTATATCCAAATTCACAATTTGTTTCTATATTAAACTCTATTATGATTCGTTTTGAATTTATGATTTCGTTCAATACCAATCGAGATTATTTGCCCAGTTTGCAATTATAACTTTTGTTGATTCTATTAAGATTGTGATCACAATTAATTGATCCTGACTGTTGACTGTGGAAGGATCAACGATCAAAATTTATCGCAAATGTGGTTGGGTTGATGTTTTTACGTGTGATTTCATTTACACATAATCGAAACAGTCTTTCCATCTGTGTATTCAATTAAACGATATGAATCTTTTGCTACATCATTATAGCTATAACGAGTGGAAAATGGTTTTGTTGGATTAGATCATATCATATACAATATGACTCATTATCAATTTCAATTGGATATGAAACAGTCTTGTTACTGTTCGACCTGATTTTATGGTAACAGAAAAACAGTGTATTCTTACCCCTGTTTTCAATTGAATCACTTTTGATTTTCTGTAATGTTGAATGATAAAATCATTTGAATTTTGAATGATTCGTTTTAAATGATCATTGGAAGATAATTGGATTTTTTTTTTTTTAAAGATTTGATTTGATTTCAATTCTGATCCTGTATGTTATTTTAGACTAGCTACAGAATCAGATGATTCTGTAGCTAAGTCTGTAGAATTAAATTTTTATTGTTTTGCTAATAAAATATCTTTCTAATTTGTTATTTTTGCTCTATTGCAGATGAATTCGAAATTGCAGTGGATTTGATGAGCAGTTAGAGGATATTTGAAATGTTTTGATTTCATTTTAGTTTCCTAGTTTAGTTGATTTTGGGAATATCTTCCCAGATTATGTAAACAGTTTGATACTATCCACAAGGAGGTTTTACCTTGTGGAGAAACTTATATATACTTATTATTTTTGTAATAGTATCATCCTCATTCATGGGAGAACAAGGATATGGAATTTTAATACAGACTGAGGCAGAATTTGGTGTTTTGTTACAGCTTTAGCTTCTCATGATATCAATATTTTGTTTCAGGTTATGTGTATCAATTTGTATTTGGTTAATGACTACTTTAGCTATCTTAATCTTTTGCAAATGATATAATTTAATCAATATAATCCATATCTGATTTCTTCCAGTACTTAAAAAAAAACATAGCAGTTGCTTGATTCAGTTTGTGAATGACAGATTTCTCTTCTTCATAAGTTAGATTATTAAGTATAAGTTTTTGCATAACAGGTTTCCCTTATTGCAGAGATTTATAAATCTTATAATTGTTATGATTTTTTATGTCTTGTTTGTCCTGTAAATAAACTCAAAGAGCATTGCAGCCTATCATTTACGAAAAGATTCTAGATCAACTGGTGCGAGTTTCCTTCCTCCGACCAGCTTCGAAGTCATCATACACAGGACAAACTTGGAGTGTTTCCAGGTCAGTTTGTCATTTAGTTGTTTAGTATATTTGTTAGTATTTTTAGTTAGATATATATGTTTAGTATATTAGATTGTTTAATTTCAGTAAGTTTTATTTCTTTTTCATAAAATAAAAAAATCAATAAAAACATCTCTCGCTGTCTTAGGGCAGAATATAATGAGTTTTACAGGTTTTATTCAAATCTGCAAGTTGTAGATAGTGTATATTTGTGAATAAGTTATAATTCAATTGGTAATTAGATAATTAATTATTAGAGTTAGTGTAATAGTAATTAGTAGTTTGTATATATAATAGTTAGAGTAGTTTTAGTTTAATTTATTTAGTAGTTTGTATTAATTAGATTAATGTGTTAGTTTGTTTTATTTAGTTAATTTAGTTTTTTTTATATAGTTAGTTAGTTTAGATTAGTTTTCTCTTTGGTATTCTTAGGACCTTAGACGACTACCGGAGCCGCTAAACCCGTCAGGGTGGTTCATTCCAAACGACTTGGGTTATTAGACAACCTCGGACTGGTTCCACTATCTCAGTTGACGGACGGTCAATTTCCCTCGTCAACAAATGGCGCTAGAAGGAGGGCCCGAACTTAATTAATGGCACGAGGCAGTTGCAAGACTCCTCCACCCCCTAATCTCTCACCTATAGTGAGTAGAAGCCGTTCACTTGATAATATTCTCCTTCAAACAACAACTACTTCAACCGACGATCCTCAGATCACAGTTGATCCAACAACCCCTAATCCTACACGTGGTGACCTACAAGAGATTGTATGCCAATCTCTTATTAAAACACGCAGTGCCTTAGCTCGTCTTAGGCAACCAAACTGTCTGTGGGGTCAACCTTTAGACTTCTCTGATATCAGAGAACAAATAGGTGACACTAACCTCACTGTGAATCCTACAGATCCAAACTTAAATCCTGCTACAGGAGGATATGGGATACCTCCTTCACCACCTCCCTCATCTCCTTTCTCTTCTGGAGGAGATTCCTCTTCTGACGAAGGCAATTCACCTTCTCAGCCTTCCACACCCATTACCCCAATGGAAAATCAGAACAACCCTGCTAGACCCTGGTTGGACCAGGATGTTGTAGCTGTACCTGGAGCTCAACACCCTTTACCTAAGCACTCGGAAAATTGGCTTCCCAAGTTTGATCCCGATTCAAAATAGATAGCTAAAGATCATATCAAAAAATTCATGTTAGCCAGTAGAATCCACAATGTTGAACATGAAGATGTTGTCTGTAGGTTGTTCCCTTATACTTTTGAGGGTAATGCATCCACTTGGTACTTTGCCAAACAGCCCCATACTATTGTGTCTTGGAAAAAGTTTGAGTCATGCTTTTTGGAAAAGCTCGGAGATGGCAAGCCCCCGGAAGTCTTAGTCATGGATCTTTCTAGCTTAAGAATGAACCCAAAAGAAAAAGTTAAAGACTTTAGTCAAAGATTCTTAACGCTTAAAAATTGAATCCCTGCAGATTCTATGCCTGCTAAGAGTCTTGTAATAGCTTATTACACTAAATCTTTGCATCAAAGCATAGCTATTTGGGTCAAACGATCCAAAAAGACCACGTTGTTACAAGCCTTCGAGGAGGCTAGCCAGATAGAAAAAGACATACTTAGTCTTAAGGAATCTTCTGGCAATGAAACTGAAACTAGTTCTTCTTCCAAAAAGAAGATTGAAATTCTCCCCAGACCTATCTAAAGCAAAACACAACCTGAAAACTCTGATTTGGAAAATTTAACTAAAGTTGTTCAAAAACTGTCTAATCAAGTTATAGATTTAAAAAGGTCAACTGAAGAAGATTCTTCGAGTAAAGGACTCTACAAACCTCCTTTCCGAAATCCCTTTCCCACCAACAGACCTAACCCGAACCCCAAAGGCTTAAATCTAGAGAGTTTGCAATGTGCCCTTCAGACAATCCTAGAAGCCCAAGATAACTTGATGCCCCCTGAAATTCCTCAGGAGGAAGTTGAACCAGAGACAGTTCAAGAAGAAGAGTCTTCTTCGAACATTTTTGGACATTTCTCGGATAACATCTCTCAAGCTAATTTCGAGACTATTCACCCTTATAAG
>SNQJ01S0174407.1:17560-37795 GCA_010110895.2 Picea sitchensis | reverse complement strand
GATTGTCTTTGTTAGCACTTGTATTATGTCTTAGAGATGTGGTAGTTGGTGTGATGCAAGTGAAGAGTAAAGACCGTGAGATGCAAGTGTGTATCTAAGGGTTTGATAATTAGTGTGATGCTAGCTTCTTGTTGATCTCTTGGAGAGGTTAGTGTAGTTTGGTGGGATTTCTTGCTAGGCCTTGTTGTTTTTTAGGGTTTGCAGTAATTATGGATCACCTGGCTAGGGTTTGGGAAGCTTTGGAGAAGTCCTTGCTTGGGATAAAACAAAAGGAATCGATGTATCAGATTCAGTAACGCTACTTTTTATTGTACTATATCTTCATATTGTGATAATAAGGAGTTGCACCATTTGTTGTCTTGAATCTCTTACTACAAATCTGATTTTCATGTGTTTTGAGGAAGTTTCATGGTTGTTTTGATGCATTGATTTATTGGGATAACAAAGCTGAAATGTTGTGTGATTTGGCATGCCTTATATTCAAAACTTCATATATGAAATGCTTATTTACATCTGATGTTTATTAATGTAATTTTCATAAATGCATACCTATCTACATTGTTGCATTGATATAGTGTTGAAGTATTTTGTGTTGCTTATCTACATGAACTTGCTTAGACTAGTGGTGGACATATTTGAAATATCTGAAGGTGTATTTTATATTTCAATTCAGCCCCAAGTCTGAAGGTTCTATGTGATAAATTTGTGACCTCAATGAAATGAGGTGGAAATTTCAGATTGGGTAGATTTTTTAATCTCTACACGAAGCAAGGTGCACACTACATCTAAGTATGGATAAGATGTGTAAAGTGATGTAACACTAATAAACCAAAATTAAAAAAAGCTTGAAAACTGTAATGTAAAAAGATATAATAAAAAAATAAATCAAAATTTGTTAAGCACGTAAAAGTTTGAGTCTCAATTGTTTTTTATCACTATTTGTAATAATAATAATAATCTAATTTTGAGGTCACGACCAAGCTAGACACCAAATTGGTGTATGAGACCCCCTTGTCTGTGGACAAGGGACACCCTCCGCGCAACAAATTTCACTGCTAAAGTCTATGAAGGTGTACATACCCTACCTCCCTCTGGATTTGAACCTGTGACCTCCAAGAAAGAAACGCATGTTCTTAACCATTACTATTTATATATATTAACATAATATTTATAATTAACATTTTAACGTACTATTTTTTCCTATAAACATAATTTTTATATTTTTGTACCATCATAATTTTTTTTAAAGTGTAACTTCCTCTAAGTAGTAATCAATTTGACGAATATTCATTGATCCAACCAATGTTTCAACTTTCCCTATTAGCTTTTCTATGGGGTAGACATACTAATCGGGGATTGAAATCACTCATGGAAATGATGATAAGGGATGTGTGTTTAACTAGAATGTTTGTGACAAATCTCCCCAGCTTTCTATATTTAGTATATGGGCAATAACATGTTTTAAGATGGAATTTGAACACGTTTTATGATGGAATTTGAGTTTTCACTCCAATAGGGTGCCACCCTATCCTCAAGCAATTCATAAGGGTATTTGCATGAGTTTAACCTTCTTCCCAAGTTAATAATTAGTAATGTTTTATTTTTTATTATATAGTTGCAAAGTGTTTGAAAATATGTAGATTCTGTGAATCATAGTGTGGGGATGGTAAATGAAAAATCAACTACATTTTTGGAAAAAAAAATTGGGCATAGGTCAATAGAGCTAGAACTTGCACTAATGTCACTTTATTATAACTTTGCATTAATATTTTACACACTAAACACAAAAATGAATGCATATGAAGTACAAATAGATATATGTTCAAATACATATACGTCTTCACTGGTAAATTTTTTAAGCAACTTAAACATAAATTGATGTACTCGAAAAATGGATTTATGTATTGGTTGAGATGTAGTCTAAATCTTCTATGTTTTTTTTTGGTTTTTTTTTTTAGTCATTTTTTCTCGACAAGTTTTGTCCAAAATCTGACTGGAAATTTAGAAAATTGTAGATTTCAGTGTTGAGATATCATATTTCAGGTGCCCTAGGGTTTTTGACAGAGTTGAATTAATTTATGCATTCAAAAACATGATTTAAGCAATGTAAAATTGTGATTTCGCCAACAATTATGTTCAGATGATAATTACCCAAAAGTAAAAAAATTAGAACTTTTAGACTAATCCATATGTTGATCCATATTGATCTCATGAAGACTTTGAATTTTTTAAAATGAAATTTTCTTTTGGTTGGGAGTTGAATGATTGGGATATGTTTCTTCATGGATTCTTAGGTGCACGTAATAATGAGAATGGATGAGAAGTAAGTTATCATAATCATATGTAAAATCATTATTTCATATATATATATATATGAAAGATATATATGAATTTTGTATATTTTAATAAATTTTTTTTATGTAAAATGTAAATATAAATAATTAAATATTGTTTTTATATATAAATTTGTTTTTTTCTTGTGACCTTGAGTATAATAGATATTGCGGCTTGTGATAGTTTGCTACAAGATTGATTTCTTCTTTATTCTATCGTAAGATTTCATTTCTCTACTTTGTTCAGATATAGAACAACAAATAAATACAATAGGAACAAAACCCTTGTCTTCCATTTCGTCTCAATGTTTAGTTAAATATCTGTGACTTGCATAATTGGCCTGTGGTTGAGATGCCATGACTCAAGGGCATCTAAGTCGTCAAAATCACCTGGGGATCACATCACACCCAACCTGGACTACACTAGCCCTTAACATAGATGAATTTTGAGGTGTCCCCAAAGGTTTGAAACAAATGACTTCACTTATAAAGTATCTTAACAATACACTCACTCACCAACTATTCTACACCTTTCGAACCAAAATTAATAATCTAAAATCCACCCAAAATTAATAACCTAAAATCCACCCCCAAATTAATAACCAATATAACCACGACTTTGATTTTCTGCCCTAAAAATACCGAAAGCATCAAAGTCCTCCCACCATCCCCATCGTATCCTTTTTCATGATTCTCTACGTTATCTAAATCAATTTGCAATAAAAATAAGAATTAAGAATTATGTTGTAAAGATAAAGTGGTCATGCAATCTTTAAAAATTTATAAAATGATTCACGTATTTTGATTAACTTTTTAAAAGGCCAAATATTTTAGATTAAAAGGTTTTTATTTATATTTGAAAAAATATATTATCAGTTGATAAGGTTGGTGGCCCCGCAATAAGGTTCTTTGACGTGATGCGGGTGACGTCGCCAAATAATTTAACTATGCGTGTCCCACGGGCCGCCAATACAAATGTTTCTTTGACTTCTTTCCGCCCATTCTTGTTCAATGTTTCTCATACACGTGATAAACGTGTACAACGTGGTGGGCCTATATCCTTTGGATATTGAGCAGAGCCCTCGATATCGAGACCCAGCGTGGATGAAATTTGACGGCCAGATTGTCCGCCACGGTTCTGGCCGTCAAATACAGTGGACAAAATTATCTTATGATCTAAATTAAAGAAAAATCGTCAAATATGTCTTTAAATTGCATATTATATGATATTATTAAAATAAGTTGGATACTTTTGATATTCGTATATTTCGGAATTTCTTTTAAGACACGAATACGTATCTTTATTTAATTCAGTATTGAATTTGATGGTTCAAATCCCATTTGGTTAAATAATAATGAAATTTTTAATTATTCATTTTTATGAAGAATATTTTTTTTTTATGAAATATATTTGTGGAAAAAAATTCCAAATTGTTTCAAAACTGGTTGTCTAGGTGAAACTTTTATCCGAGGGGTATCTATTTTTCTAGCCTTATCATAAAGGGTAAACATGTTCACTTTGTGGGAATTGAACTTGGGTAGGGAGGATAACAAACATGCTACCCAACCACCTGAGACAACACAATGCATGCTTAACATTTATGTTCGAATCCAGAGGATCCATTAACTAACAAATAAGAGATTATAATACATCAACTTACTATGGCTAGATTGTGGCTTTAAATTAAATTATTATTATTATTTGAACCAAATTTGCAAAAATGAAAAAAGAGGAAAGGAAATATGGAAAAATGAAAGCTTTGTAGTTCAAATTACGAGAAATTTGAAGTCTTAAATGGGTCTTCTAAGGAAAATAATAAAATAAGAGTTGTGATTTTTCAAAGGGAAAGAAAGAAAACTACTATTTTTTAAATGTATTTTCGTCTTATTTTCTTATAAGTTTACTCAAATTTCAAGTGTAGGCGTTGGATGCGGAATTAAATTTAGCTTCCAACGAGTACTCACTCTACATACTTTTGATAGACCCACGGTGATGAAAAAAATGTGTTTATTTCATGTAAACACATTTTTTTTCATGTATTGTCAGTGTATATCACTATGGGTCTATCAAAAGTATGCAGTCATGCTTGTTGGATGTGGAATTTAATTATGCATCCAACGAGTGCCTACACTTGGAATTTGAGTAAACCTATAAGGAGATAAGTCGAAAATAAAATTTAAAAAATTAGTTTACCAGAAAATTCTCATAAGGTATGGACACCTTTATAAACTAAGTAGACAAATCTTTGCATGGAGGGGACCCATTGTTTGACAAATAAGGGATTCTCATACATCAATTTGGTATCTAGCTAGAATGTGGCCTTAAATAAAATAAAATTAGTATTATTGTTATTTGAACCAAATTTGCAAAAATGAAAAAAGAGGAAATAAAAAATGAAGGCTTTCTAATGGATATAAGTCATTATAACAAGTTATGGTGTATCACATTATAGTTATGATTAGGGCCACCATTGTGCCATATTCACTATTTTAACATCCTCATTTTTAATCCCTGGTTTAGTGATATATAATGTAAATACAATGTATGTATGCGGGCCCAACAATGCAATATTTAAATGATGTTTATTGAAAATAATAAATAAAATGTATTGTCGGTTGTAGACGGACATGGATGGAGACTTGGGTGCTTAGTTTCCACAAGAGAGGGGGGTCCAAGGGGGGATTACTCTTATCTATTAATCCCAAACCACATTTCCAAATTATTTTAGTATGCACCTTCTATTTCATTTTTTACTGTTCCAAAGACCAATCACTGAATGTGTGTGAGGGGTTGGTGGGAAAATTCACCTCGCATAGTTATTGAGAGCAAGGGCTTGAGTACAATCAACCTTAGGAATTGAAAGAGTCAACATGCATGGGAGAAAAAAATATTCACATGGGAAAGGAGGGCAGTTTTTACAAGTAGATTTTTGGACAGCAAGAGAGTTATCTGTGTTAAAGCTTGAAGGTGGCCATAGTGGGCATGTATAACACCTTGTTGGAGCTGTAATTTCATGGAGATATAGGTTTTAGGTCTATGAGTAATATTATGTTCAAGAAATTTTCAAGGGAGCAAGTAAATTGTTGATGTGAGAATTCATGTTGCAGTTGTAGATTCCTGGAGTCCCCAGTAGAGAGATTTCCTATCCAACCCGTGCTAGAGCCCTAGAAGGAAGTGGGATAACTTGAGGGACTACATGGAAGAGAAGAGGATGCCATTCCTTGGGTTGTGAAAGTTTAGGGGAAAGAGAGCTCATGGATTGGGATGGTTATAGGAATTGGATTGTTGAGAGAGGATGATAGCCAACCTTAGGAACCTCCATCTCTTGTGGATTCATAGCCCTAGCTCGGGGGTGACTTGTTGTAGAGAACTGGAGAAACAAGTCTATGATTAGGTGGAACATCCATCCTCTGCAGTGGGTTGCTTATTTATTAATAAGTTAAGTGTCCATATGCATTATGTGTATTTATGTATAATGTTGAGTTTAACTTGATGTAGGAGCAAAACCACCCCAAGTCAAAGTGGAAGTTCATGAACTTTCCAGAAGGCCCAGGGTGGCCAAGAAGATGAGATTTCCTTGCATTTGATTGAGCTTGTTCTGATTGTTATGTAATTTTTTCTTTTGATCATCTAGTTAACGATTCTAGGAGGAAATCGTGGATCTGAGATGATCCACAATATTGTATTTTCTTGTTTAAATATAATCATGTGTGAATTGTGAGGTAAGAGAGGCCGACAAGATGTAAAGATCTAGCTTGGAAGATTATGACCGTTGAGCACTAGCAGGATCAACGGTCCATATTATTTCGGATCTTGGACCTCGATGAGTTTATGTTTGTTGGGAAGTGTAAAAAGTCCCAACGTCCCGACGCTAAGATATGTCAGGCTGACGTAAGAGCCCCACTCAGGAGACGACACATGGAAGAAAGTTTTCGAGTTGATGTCAAGTTTCGTGGTGGCCCCACTATTTGTATTGGGTCTTGATTAAGAACAATCAACGGTCCATAAAGGATTTGAGATCCAGATCAAGGGCTCGGATTGATCATGTACCTCCATGCTTAAGCCCATGGTTATTGACATTGGGTCATATGAAGATAAATAAGCTTAGCGCCAAGGGATTCGAGGGCGTTAAAGGAGACAATTAGACCTTGGTCTCAATTTGTGGTCTTGTGGAAAAGTAAGGTAACTTGCGCTAAAGTTAAAGGAGCCTTGGATGGACCTGGACAACAGAGACCTACGAAAGAAAATGAAGTTCCTATGAATTTCACAGAGACGAGTTTTGAAGGAAATATCACAAAGATTATTGGGAGATCGAGGTATGAACCAAGGTACATATGAAGGAGTTGATGTTATCATGGACATTTTAGTCCATATCGTGGGCCGAATAACCCACATGTCTAAGGATTGAATCCAATGATCTTAAGGACCCCGATTATTGGTCTTATCAAATAAGTATCAGGGCACGGGATCTGGTACTTACCATTGCAGTTGTAGATTCCTAAAGTCCCCAATAGAGAGATTTCCTATCCAACCTGTGTTGGAGCCCTAGAGGGAAGTGGGATAGCTTTAGGGACTATGTGGCAAAGAAGAGGATCCCATTCCTTGGGTTGTGTAGGTTGAGGGGAAAGAGAGCTAGTGGATTAGGATGGTTGTAGGAATTGACTTGTTTAGAGGGGATGGTAGCCAGCCTTATGAACCACCATCTCTTATGGATTCATAACCCTAGCTCAAGGGTGACTTGTTGTTGAGAATTGGAGCATCAAGTCTACGATTGGGTGGAACGTCTGTCCCCTGCATCGGGTTGCATGTTTATTAAGAAGATAAGTGTTCATATGCATTATGTTTATTTATGTAGAATGTTGAGTTTAATTGTTGTGCATTTCACTTTGAGTTTTAGCTTATTTACTGTTGTCTGTTGTGGGTAAATGCTACATTTTAATATTTGTTTATGCGATTAAATGATGCTACATGTGTTTAGTTTTTGTTATGCATGTCTAAATCAATTGCATTTCATGTTTTTAATTATTATGGACAGTTGGATGAGCTGGTATATCATGCTGGGTAATTTTCTGCATTTAAAATTTGGTATTAGAAATATATTTGGTCATTTTTAGTAGTATCGAGACTCAACTCGAAGATTGAGTACGTTACAACTATAGTTGACTAATCACACAACATGCTCCAAACTTAAATCCCAATGAGTAAATCGCACCCCAAAATTCAATCTCCATATTAATATGACACAAAATATAGTTACTAAGAAATTAAGGAGTTGACTAATCACACAACATGCTCTAAACTTCAATCCCAATGAGTAAGTCACACTCCAAAATGCAATCTCCACAGAACGCAGTTATTAAGGAATTAAGGTGCATTATGTATCAATATTTGAAATTTAACTTTGGATTGTATTCTTCAAATTTCTTATCATCTAATTTGAATATTGTTAAGCATATTTTTGCACTAGTATTGATTTGTATTTTAATATTAAACTTTTCTATGATGATTTGGGGTTTCTAAGTAGAGATCAAAGCTTATGTAAGTTGGATATTTTTTTACACACTTTCAATAATCATATTCAAAAAGTTAGCTTTGGCATGGGTTTTTTATTTATATATTTATATCATTGTAACGTATGTGTTGTAAAATAAATTTCAAAATTTATGACAAAAATTCGAATTCTTTATAAAGAGTCACTACAATGAATGGATAATTTACGACAAAAAATTATAATCGTTTATAAAGAGTGAGTGTAATGAATGAAGGGTGAAGGGTTGAGGAACGTGGCAATATTAATCTTCAAAATGACAAACTTCTAATGTTTTCACTACCATTCCCTCACTCAACAAAGTTTTTTGCAATATTTTCGAGTTGTTTTTAAATGAGACACTAACATTCGTTTGCTTGAATTTGTCATTCTTTATCTTTATTTCCCCACTTAACAAAGTTGTTTGCAATATTTTTGAGTTGTTTTTAAATGAGACACTAACATTAGTTTGCTTGAATTTGTCATTCTTTATGTTTATAACATGATTGGGCATTTAGGCATTGGGATCAATATTTATTTACATATATGTTTGGTTCTTCTATAATATTCCTTTCTTAGGTTATTTTGAAAGGTACTTTTTTCACAAAACAATCTGTGATGGGATCATAGAAATCCAAAATGTAAAAAAAGTTAGTTTGATACGTAGAAATGCAATGGAATAGAACACTACCTTTGAACATATTTTTGACTACATTGGGGTTCTTGGGTATTGATGTCTACAATTTCACCTAGATGTACAAGGCTTACATGAAGTCAATAAAAATATATCTTCAGTGACTAACTCTAAAATTAAGCAGCACAACTCTAGATTGTCAATTTGGTATTGATCAACACAACATAGGGACAACATAAGTGAGTTTTCTCAAAAAAACATCAACACTGGAACAAATGCAAGACAAGGAATTTACGACTCTTATATACTCCTCTACTCATGATTGTGAATCATACTCATAGCAAGCTCATTACAAAACTCGCAACCATATGACCATGGAAGCTTATAATCTTACCTCTCAAAATAAGTGCTTAATATTCTCACACTACAATGCACAATCTTGTTTTGGTCCATATCTTCCTCGCTCTCCATTTCCAATAGCGAGTAAGATCATAATATTATAGTAAAATAATTTTATGGTTTTCCCTGGGCCTCAAATTAGTGTATTTAGAGTGCACATCCTAAAATAAAAATATCACCACTGTTTTTTACCCAAAGTAGGAAAAATCCTACATCACTCAAGAAAAACAATCACCGCATTATGAATTTCTTTGATAAAATTTTCAAGAAAAGAATATAGCTTCCTTTATTTACCCTCTAAAAAATAAAGAGAGTAACACAATCTTAATAAAGGGGTAAGTCATTATACATAGTTCACAATTATGAAAATCACATGACAATGAAACACTTAAGTCCCTTCACTACGCTGAGTTTTAGCCTAACCTTTACGATGGAGCAAATCCCAATTTCACTGTTCGCACCTTTGGGGTTGTTGAATCTAGATTCCATTGTATCTTAAGAGGTTGATATTGCATTTAGAGTCCCTTTAGCACAATGTTAAAAATCCATTTAGCAACTTTGAGTTTGTTCTAGTCAACGTTGAATAAAGTCACATCACCAATTCCATTTGGTAGTTGTCGACAAAATTTGTTATTTGGTCCATTGTGACTTACAAATGAATTTTATCTCCACTAACCCAAGTTTGATTCCCAACACTTACACACACCGCTAGAATTTGATGGTTAAAATCTTTGTCATAGGAGTTTTTGGTTGTCAAATACAACTAAATATTTTAACCCATCTTTCAAGATGGGCTCTTAAATTCATAAAGGTACTTTTTACATTTGAAAAAATGTCCAAAATGTCATTACAAGCTATATTGTTAGGAGTTGTCTAATCTTGTAGCAAACTTCCCTCCACCTCTCGAAATTAAATGACATAAGAAATTAAAACTCTGATCAATTTAGAACACAGATTGATTTAAAAAAATATAAGTAAATTCATAGTTGGATAAAACACTTGTAGCATCATTCCACATACAAAAAATTTAGATCAAAGTAGAACTCTAAAAAAACCTAAAACATTTATGAATCTTTTTGTCAAATTTATGATCATAAAAAAGAGTACAATATTACTATTTTTACAAAAGTAACTTGTTCCATATCATATCATTGATACACAAACTTTAATGTATTATTATTTTCTTAGAATTTTTTTACTATATTTAACAATATTACAAGTTTTTTTTTAACACAATTTTTCATATTTTATTAAATCTAACAAACATTGCAAGCTTTTCTTCATATTTTATTAAATCTAACAAACATTGCAAGCTTTTCTTCAATGGTTTATACAGTAATCTCCAGTGTACTGGTTTGTGAGTTGGAAATTATACAGTGATCCCCACTGTATTAGTCACAACGTTTTTTAAACATTCGCCTTCATCACAAATTGATGCAAGGTATTAGAGAGTGAGTCATTGGTTGCAAGAGTAACAAAACCTTTAAGTGACCCAAAATATTAAAACACAATACTTTGAAAATAAATTAGTTTGACAAGTAGGGAAATGGTTAAAAGAAAATATAAAAAAAAGTGGAATTACCAAAACGTGTTAAAGAAAGTCAACGATTGCCTGGATTTGGATTGCGGAGGTCAACGATTGCCTGGATTTGGATTGCGGAGGGAAAGCAAGGCAACCGAACAACTCGTGGGTGGTCTCGTCCCATTGGCCACGGCCCAACTTATTGCCAGCGTGGATTGTAGAAAGTGGCCCAACTTATTGCCGACGTGGATTGTAGAAAGTACGCCACCGCATGGAGACGAAAAGTCATGTTATCAACAGCAGACAAGTATAGAAAGTGGGCACGTGACTGTCGACTTCTACACAGACAAGACACTCTTTGCAATCATTGGTTATCATTCACTGTCACTGGGCCCGTCAGATTATTGGAGGGAAAGTTGATTCAATATTTAAAGCCACCGACTCATGAGAGTTAGCTTTCCGGGAAATGAGGAAGAAGAAAAGAGGTAACAAGGAGTGGGTTAATTTGGGAGTAATCTTTTCTCCTGAATTATTTTTTTGGCAGGTTTTTTTGTGGTGAGGTTATAAATTTTTGGTCAATCCATAATTTTGATCAATTTTTTGAGTATCTAGATTTAAAATGAGGCAAAACCTCTTGAGTAAGATTTTAAAATGCATAGAATTTTGATCCATGCAAAACTCAAACTATCTTTGAAAATCTGACCAGATTCAGGTCCATTTTTTTCCTTGAAAAACAAATCTATTTGCTCCGAAGTTAACCTACTCCTCCTTAGTTAACCTACTCCAAACAAGAATGCAAACATAAATGTATTCAAAATCTTACACAACAAAATCATTTGAGTATAAATACTTAGTTCAATACTAATGATTTAATGGAGCCACGTAACTCTTTCAAACTATTTATCGTACCTTGAATGTTGAAAGTTGATAACCCTTTTTTGGAATCCACAAAATATCTTAGTTGCCAAAATTTAGGTTTTTCACCTAGAACTGCAAGGAGAATGACATAAATAGTTATTTCCCTCTTACACCTTTCTTCTCCAAGATAACTTCACTATAATTGTCTTCATCATACCTTCATTTGTTTTCTCAAATGGACTTCATCACCATCCATTAACTGAAAAGACCAATTACTATTTATAGTTCAAGTGAAGATCATTAAAGTTTTAGGATCATGCTTTTACTTTGCAAAAAAATTGTATGACTTTTACATCAAAGCCATCCCATCCTATTCATAATTCTCTATTTATCTAAAGCAATTTGCATTAAAAATAAGAATTAAGAATTATGTAAGGTAGTGTAATGATGTTGTAAGGATAAAGTGATCCTGCAATCTTTAAAAATATATAAAATGATTCTGCGATCTTTAAAAATATATAAAAATATATAAAGTGATCCTGCGATCAGGACTTTGACGTCATGTGGATGACGTCATTCAACAGCACGCGTTAATATTCCCAAGTAATTCCACTTTGCGTGTTGGCTGCCACTACAAATGCTTCTTTGACTTGTCTCGGCCCATTCTCGTTCAATGTTTCACGTGGAAAGCGTGGTCTGCCTATGCCCTCCATCTCGAAATCATTCGATTTCGCATGGATGGAGTTTGACGGCCGAATTGTCCGTCACGGGATATTCTGCCGTCAAATACAATGGTTTTATTATTTAAATTAAAGAAATATGGGTAAATATATATAAAAAATTCTAATATTATTTAAAAAGATTGAAATTTATATATTCTGAAATTTTTATTAAAATATGTAAAAAAAATTAATTTAGTATTGAATGTGATAAGTAGTAAAGATGTCATGGAAATCCTAAAACTGTTGATGCTCTGAAAGAATGTATGAGAAAAAGAAGTAGGTTAATTTGGGAGCAAATAGACCCATTTTTCAGGTAAAAAAAATGATTCGAATCTGGTCAGATTTTTAAGGGTAGTTTGAGTTTCGTATGAATCAAAGTTTTATGTATTTCAAAATTTTACCACAGTGATTTTGCTCCATTTTAAATCAACCCAAATGCTCAGAAAATCTGTCAAAATTTTGAATTGACCGAAAAACCTGTCGAAAAAATAACTCTGGAAAATAAATTGAAGAAAGATTGCTCTGAGTTAACCCACTCCATGAAAGAAATGGTTAAAAGAAAATATGAAAAAACGTGGAATTACCAAAACGCGTTAATGAAAGTCAACGATTGCTTGGGTTTGACCGGGAGGAACCTTCTTCTCCATATGCATCATGCAAGTAAATGTAAATGTGCACATGACTGAAAGCGGCCAAAGAATGCCCGTTAAAGTGTTTGAATTACTATTGGTGTCTATTGATACTCGGCCTTAGCATGTATAGGGACTGAAATTGCTCTTTTCTTACTCCCACGAGTCTTCATAAGACCGCTGCATTTCAGAGTAGGAAATTTCTGCCTAATATCGAGTCATCTTCCTCGCAATTTACAGTCTGTTGTGGGCTGAGGAGTTGAAGCTTCCAGGGGCATTCCTGTGTCTTTTCTCCAACAGTTTTACAAGCCGCCCCCTGCTGCTATTATTATTCAGAGTTGATCTCTATTGATGTCTCTGTTCCCTGTGGCTGTGTGCCAGGAGTTTTTTGGGCATTGTGATTTGTTCGTTGGCTTTGCAGTTTGTTAAGCTTGTCTACAAGTAGTTGTCGCAGTCTGCAAGAGGGGGTCTAATCAGGTGCTTTTAAATTTTGAGTTTGTGCCTTCTCTACAGCCACCATTCATTCATCCCTAAGTGGCCGCTGCCAAGGTGAGAACTTGGTTGCCTAGTAAGCATAGAATTGCTCATTCTTGAGTTCAAAATCAATATCTGAAGCTAGCCAAGAATCCATATAGTCCTTTGAACATTTTGAATTATTTATATTTGGGTTCATCTGAATTTTTTTTTAGTGGTGAAGTTCTTTGAGGTAAAAAAAAAATGGCCCCAAAACGAGATTTAGAGAGTGAGGACTCTGGTGTTGCTTCTCCAGAGGAGAAACGCCCAAGACGACTTCCTAGCTTTGCCAGGCAAGCAGGAATTTTTTTTTCACTTTCTTTTTATGTTCTTGCTTTTTAATCCATCGCTGTAGTATTCTGACAAATGGTTCTTCCACAAGAGGGAAATGATGGAGGGCTTGTTTGAGAATTACATTTTGACAATGGGCTTTGGATTTTGCTGTTGCAGTATAATAGCTGATGCTACGAGGATACAGAACTTGCAGAAACTTTTTAGAGCCCCTGATTCGACGAATGGTAACCAAGTTCATGTTATTTTTGGAGCCTTCTAGGGATCAACTGCTATGCCAAGAATATTGGTGGAATATATGAAATTCCAAAATTGACCATGTTGAACTACTCATGCTTCCAGATAGCCTCAAGCAAACGTAGTTATTATAAGTTATTATTTGATTTAATTATAAGTTATTATTTGATTTAAAAGGTTATATATAAATTATTATTAAAAAGTTCCAAAAGACAAGACTTTTATGGGAAACATAATGGATATCTTCATAATACATCTAATCGCATTCCCATTACATTCAGATAACTCATGAACAAGAGCTCATTGCCCTCTATCATAGTATGTTATAAAGGTACCATGTAACAATATGAACACAAAGAATATACAAATATATATTGAAATATATATACATATTTTAATAATGTTATAAAGGTACCATGTAACAATATGAACACAAAGAATATACCAATATATATTGAAATATATATACATATTTTAATAAGAATGAATGGTGGATTGAATAATTGAAAAATGTGATCCATGTTGACAAGATGGGTCACACCTATTGTGATCAAGGACATGATTAAATGATGTGGTGGGTGTGTATATACCAATTTCAACCTCCCATATCATGAATATTTAGTTTTTGGTTTTCCTTGGGTTTTATCAAGCACATGGGTTCTCATCAGTGAATGACAAGCATTCACATGGGAAGCTAATCTAGTTGAATATGAGGTTTCATTTTTTCCTATAAAATTGAGCCTCACGGGGATGTATTAAGAAAGAGGAATTCAAAGCAAAGTTATGCTAAATGAATGATATCAAATAGTTAGGAATCCATCATCCCTACTCATCCATTTCTAGTTTACTTTCCCTCTTGTTATTTGTTTTCCCTTCAAAGTGGTCATCCACAAGGGGACATGTTGCCAAATACATTCGAGATCAAGATTAAGCATACAAGGAGGTCAAAGGACCTTCCCACAAAGAGATTTGGATCCCACTTGCTACAACATATCATCCTAAGGTGATAGGCTACATTGTTATTTTCCTTCCATTAGAATGAAATCTAGCGTTGCTTTATTCCCCCAAATATGCTATTTGAATGTTGTTTAATCATTGAATTCATAGTTTAAATGTTTTATTGTTTTCATGTATGCTTGTAGGTTCAAGTAATTGGTTATATGTTTGTCCCCTTTCATTCATCTCTCTTCTATTAGCTTTGCAATCGGTTAATAGTATGTTTTTCTACACCAATGCACCAAAACCCTCACACCATAATGACAACTCCACTAGGGATTTAGATCTAAGTATCTCACTCCTAGTTGTTTTTATGTTCAATTTCTAAGATATGGTAGTTTGCAATCTTAGTATAATATTTTCCTTTTCCTTAACCATAAGTTGAAACGGGTTGGATTTTCAAAAATTCAAGTTTTTGAATTCTTATCTTTTTACGCATTTATGCTCCCTTCTCCACATAAATTGCACCAGCTTGTCTTTGATTCTGGTGTCATTCGAGTAGGTTTTGTTGTTCAAATACTGCACAACAAATTCATGGTCCAAATACATTACCAACTGTTGTGAATTGTGTGGTTAGTAGGTCATGTTAAATACACAACTACCGATATTACACCATTTCCAAAACTAGAACCTGCACGATTATTGATTTTCCTAACTTTGTTGTTTAGTTCATTAAATCATTAAAAAATGAAAGAACATTGTAGGTAAAGAAAAAAAATTCATTTATTCAACTACTTATTGCTTTTTCAATTCTTTAATTCTTCGTGCTTACATTTGCATCATTGTGTTTTAGCATTTGTAGTTTTTTTTTATCACTACACTTGTGCACACATTGAAGGATCTAAACCTATCTTGATCAAGTCACGCTCTACACCTTACACTTCTAAAGTGATCCAGATGATTTAGAATGGTTAAGGTAGTAAAATACCTCCTATAACACACCTTAATCAAACTTGCTTAGTTCATGATGTCAAGCTCAACCCTTTAAAAAGAATGAAACTTAATATGTAATTGAACAAAACCCTCCTTTAAGGGAAAAAAACATTTATAGAACTAGTTTAGGATTGTAGGGATATGCATCCAAATAATTCCCCTCAATCATTTTCATACAAACATGGTTGTCTTCCTATGGAGCTTAAAATCCTTTCTAGTGGATGCATTTTCATGTACAAGGGGTGCACTCTCATTTTGTAAATATGTAGTTCAAGACCGGTGATTTAATAGAGCCACCTAGCTCTTTCAAATTATTTGTCTTTCCTTGAACGTTGGAAGTTGGTAACCCCTTCTCCAAAATCCATAAAGAGGTATCTTGGTTGCTAAAACATATGTTTTTAACCTAGTTTGTAGAAGTTGATGAGACATATAATCTTTTCCCTCTTAGACCATTTCCCAAGAGCACTTCACTATAATTGTCTCTGTCATACCTTCACTCATATTTTTAAATGGACTTGATCACCATCCGTTGAAGCATCTGGAAAGACCAATTACTATTTATAGTCCAAGTGAAGATCGTTAGAGTCTTAGGATCATGCTTTTACTTTGCAAAAAATTGTATGAAACTCTTACATCAAAGGCATACACTGTGATCAATTGAAACACACTCATCAAATAATTTTTACACCACATGAGCATAGATTTTAATTTAGACATGTTTGCTTTGAGTATTTCATTTTTCATATAGAACTATACACTTTGATCATCACCTCATAGTTTAGAGATATTTAAACATCTCAAAATTGTAGCAAACTCCCAGTCACCTATGCATTCCCTTAGGCTTCACAACATCCCTCCTTTGTTAGGAAGGCTACCTTCTCTTTCTATCTCTCTGATGAGAAATGTTGCATCTCCTTCAAACCCTAATCTAAGTTCATTTGCGCCAGGCTCATCTTTTCTAACCTCCTCCTCTACTAACATGTATACATGCATCAAGTTCTAATCTATTTAGCTCATCCATCATCCATCTATCCACAATGGCAAGGCCCAACCTACCACACATGGCTAGTCTAAATATTCCAAATTTGGTGAATCTCATTAATTATCCCATCCAACATAATCTCACTCGAAAATCCATGCTTACTAACTTACCCTCTAGCATGCCCAGGTTTGAGAGTCAACCTAGAGAGGATCAATCAAACCATGTTATGCAATTTCATCTATGGTGATTGATTCATATATGGTAGGGTTATATCCTACCAGTTTCACCAGCACAAATTCCTGAGAAAAGGAAGAATATCCTTGTTGTTTCTTCAAGTGCTCGGTATACTTATATTTGGCACCTTTTGCCAAACAAATATGTAATGAAGCCAAAGTACATTTGGGTCAAGATCAATTTTATCACAAAATACTTCATTTTCAATAGGACATGAAGGTCGCTCTTTTTCCTAATAAAAGAGTGGGAGGTCGTGACTTTCTCACAGATCAAATGCGGTTGGTCGCAATTTTCCTATATAAAACCCACGACCACCTCTTAGTGGTTCAGAAAATAGAAATTGATGAGAAAAGATTAAAAAAAAATAGTGAGTTAGCAAAATCCAAAAGCTCACATGGAAGTTGTGCATGGCTCACATGTGCATGGCATGCATTCCATGTAGCCTATTTTTGTCTCCTCAAAAATATATAAGCAAGAGAACCAAAGCTAGGGGAAGAGGGTCTATTTTGCAAGAATCCTTATGCTATCAAATTGTAGTGAGAATTCTTGGTTATGAGTTTCTTACCATTATTGAGTGTTGGGAATCAACTAGTGTGATTAGAGCTTAAGTGAGAGTTCATTATCCATTCACTTGGCTATCTCACCATGATACAGTTCCCAAATCATGTTAGTTCGATGGAGGTGGATTTGTGACTAAGGAGGAGGTCTTTGGGTATTGGAGATGAGAGTACAATTGTGAATCTCGAGGTAATCATTCTTGTTGTAACTCTATTTTAATAAATATAGATCTATCTCCCCCCCAGAAAAAAAAAAATATCTTTGTTTATGGATCTTATTGCATCTTTAATGAGGTTTTGTGTTGTTGTAATTAGCTTGAATTATTATATTAATAATTTATTTATGCAAGTTATCTTTATTGTTTGATGAGGAGCGAGGAAGGTATTTCTTGTTGGATGAATGTGCAGGTTAATTGGTGAAACAATGGAGTGAGAGTGAGATAAAGTAGAGGTTTCTAGATACTTTGGACAACTATCCAGAAATAGGTTTTTCTCTCTTTCCTTCTCATTCATTTTTAACATGAAAGTAAGTCTTAGGAGAAAGAAATATGTTATAGATCCCTCAATCTATCAATGAGCCTCACCCAATATTTGATGGATTTTATGCTTAGTCTATTAGTATATTTGCTTTGAAATAGAATTGACAACTCCACGACAAAAAGAGCTTATATTTCTTTCCTTAGATTTTGGGTGTTCTTTCTTTCTTATTTTCATCCTAGGAAGCTATCGTAGACCTTGTAGAGTGTGCAATTAAATCATAGATGCATGCAAGATTTCTTTATTGATTCATGGGTGGTTATTTTTGCTTTGTTTCTTGTTTTCCCTTGCATTCATGACTATTCTTAGTGATAGTCATGGTCTACTACAAGTTTCCTTTACAAAAGGTGTGGCCACATCCCTTTCTCACTTGTTGCTAAATAGAAACCTATTCTCATGCCCATTTGGCCATTTGTTGCTGCATAGATAGGCACAACCAAGTCTCGTAAGTGAAATTTTTAGAATTTTTCATCTTTTGCTTGTCTGATTGAATTTGTAATTACTTAGAAAAGTTGAGTTCATATTCATTTTAGCTCATCTAAAAGAAAAGCGAGTTAAAAAACATTGCATTGCATTTTTTCAATATTGGTTTTAGGCTCTCTTTTTTTAAAGTGAAATTTGCATGTTGGAGTTGGTTTGATTTTTTAGAGATTTACATATTTGTAACTCAGTTTGGTAGTTTTGTTTATATGTGATTACTACATTATTTTTAAAAAAGGAGTCGCTTGATCTCTTCCAATTTATGTAGTGTTCATCGAAAGGAAAAGGAAAATTACATATTGCATTTTTTATTATTATCTTATTTCCTTTATAGATTCAATAAATTGAAAGAGTCAAAGAACACCATTAAAGTTCACACCATACATTTGAGTAAACAACTAAAAGTAAAAATGATGTTAATCTAAAAAGAACTAGACATTTTCTTTGTAGAAAACACATTTTAGTCTATGTTCTAGGGCCTTGGTGTAGGGTTGGAGAGTAAATTCTATACGGCCACATATCCAAACTAAGAATTGAACAAAGAGAGACAAATCCATTAGTAGCAACGAGTACTTGACAGGAAATCACATCCAACACATGTTTCAAACACTACAATGAAGCTAAGAAAGTGGAGAAGATATCCCCTCTTCACTTGTTTGGCGGGCTATAACATGTACACAGGTTCTGGATTTAAGTGACAAGTCCTCAAGGTGACACCACTTTTCTCTAGAGATTTGAGATAAGGACTTAGTCTTGTATTCCTTTCCCATATGCATAGAATTAACTCATGAATATTCCCCCTAGTTGGCGGTTGTGAAGTGGTAGAGTTAGTTTCTTTTCCTAGGGTATCACAAAGGTGACTGCAAGTGGGAAGTCTTGCAGTATCTGAGGCAAACATATAACATATTTTTCATCTCCCTTGGAGGGTTCCTGTCTTCACGAGGGTACTTTCACCTTGGTGCATTGCTGTGTGAGGGTTATTGTAACTATATCTGGCACCTTTGCTAATCCATCCTAGACCCTTGTCATCCTAGACTGGTTTTTAGAAGTTCACTTTGACTTTCAGTTGCTTGTTTGTTGGAGCTTTTATATTTTTTAAGGTGTTCTCCATGTAGACTTGTATCTAGTTGGCTTTAGGTGGAATTTTTCTTTCATTGGAAGACATATTTCATGGTGGATAACCAACCCACACACCTCTCTTGTAGATAGCAAGGGTTTCCTTTTAAGAAAGAGTAATCATGAGCCATCAGGAGACAACTATCTACACAGGATGACTCACACAATTCCTCATAACTCATATTTAGAGATCTTGAAACCTTGGAGATTGAAGTCATCGACGAACATGTTTCATTTAATTTCAACCCCCCTTTTAACCAAGCCTTGGAATCTTTACTTATACAAGTGGGTGAACCTCCTTTAGGTGATTCTTTTTCCTTTTTTAGTAGTTCTCATATAGTGTCAAGCATTAGTGGGTCATCCAGTGCAGGAAGACCTATTCTTGCTTCCACTAATTTGTTAGGAGGAGTCACTATTGACACCTCCATCCACCATTTAGTCAAATAAATGCTCCCATCTCTATGCCTGAAAAATTAGGTTCTCCCATTTGGAGGATACCATCGGTCACATATTTTCCTTCCACCAGTTTACCTATCTTTAGAATGCCTCTTGTGACCTAAATTGCACTTCATTTCATGTTTTTTAATCTTTAGAAATGGCCTTCTTGACCCATTTTCAATTTTCAATCCATTACAAATCCACAACAAAAATCTTAACGTCCTTGCATCAAAGTACCGCCACTCATATTTCCAATCATATCCACAAACATAGAAGGTGACGTATGCTCATCAAAG